>RJVU01042532.1:1275012-1296067 GCA_003731715.1 Anabarilius grahami
ATGCGGTGGGGGGAAGGGTGAATGTCTGTATGTATGTGTATGTGTGAATATGGGGAGGGAGATTATTATGGGATGTCTGGCCCCTGATCTCTTTGTGTCTATGCAAAGGGTGTAAGTGGCAGAAGGAGAAACTGCGACGTTGTGTGCATCCTACAGCTGAGAAAATAATAATAATCTGGATACACTTTCACTACTTAATCATTAGGGATATTACAAACTGTATTTAAGTGTTGATGAAAAGGAGCCAATACAACGTGGGGACATCTTAAATTGCATTAGCTGTTTGTTTGAAAAAGGAAATAGGTCAAGTTGTGTGAGTATACTTTCTAAAATTGCATTACATTAATTCTAATAATGGGTACTAATTATGACATATTTTAATGCATGTAAAATTAAAGGAACCTTAAAAGTTATGGAGACTTTACAGGTTAGCATCCCTAGCCTGCTTAGCTAATGCCTCACTCACATCATGCCCCATTTGCCTATTAAATGTCCATAACTTGTTTTAACCGCGTATTTTAAAAGTTTATTGACGCTTTTTTTCACTTGCATAAAACCAAAAGGGCATTTGTCCACCATTATTATATATATTTGCATGCTTTTCTGATTTTTTTAGGCATGGAGTGACCACTATGATCACCATGCTACCGTGAGTATTAACTTCCGTTTGTATTGTTCTTTTATTTTCTGCCTCCCCCGGCTTCAGGAAGGCACCAGAGGAGGCGAAAATCGGCATACAAGTGTTCACAATCCTCTCTAGCTGGTGTAGTCAACAATATGTCCGGCAGTGAAGACGATAGAGACGATTTTGAACCTCGGTCTATGATGCAAGGTAAAATATGTACATTTACTGATGCGGGTCAACTTTGGTTTGGTCGGTGTTGGTTTTGTTTATTGCATGTTTGGATGAAAGGTAGATGCATTAAATGTTTAAACGGATTATTTGTGACGTATTTTATGTTCTCAGTTGGAGTTTATTGGTGTGAAACTTCATTTATTCGATGAACCAGTAGCTAGTCGGCTAACGAAACTACTAGCGGGAACTGACTGTTGATATTTCATTTCTTATCAGACATTACACTATAAATGTCATTTTAATGGGTAAATCACCTTATGTATTTGGATACCATTACATTTTATCACCCCCTTGCAGTTTTTTTAGTCAGTGTTTTGTGTTGCCGGTTTTTTACGCGGCTAGCCGTCGACTTACCTGTTATTTTTGCCTTCACGCTCAAACAATATGTCTTCATATTAGTCAATCACGGCACATTACGTTCATTTGAGCATCTTGGAGTGCTTATTGAGCAGTAGTGATGGGCTTATAGTAACATTTTAAGTATTATGTTGTTACTGTACCGGCATCGGTGCTTCGAGGCCTACCGGTAACAGTCGCGTGCGAGTTTGACGCGTGAGGATTTTCAGTGTCCTCGCGCTCTCACTGTTCGCGCGCTGTCGGCCTGTAGTTTTCAAGTACAAAAATATGCTTTTTCTGCTTGTGAAATAACTATAAACGTCGATTTTCAGTTTAGTATTTTGATTTTGCACATCAGCGTGTGCAGGAATCGGATGTGACGCTAGTTTTTCAGGGAAATGGTTGAAGGGGGGCTTTGCCCGGGCGTTCAGTGTTTTGAATGGAGAAAAATACTCGGTGTATTTTATAGTTTTATTTTTTTGCCTTATTAACCATATATAATACAGATTATAAGATTAATTTGACCATTTCAGGAAGGGAATTATAATTTCAAATGTTTTGTGTGTGCATAATTTAGTATGTTTCGTGCTCTTAGTCAAAGAGACTTATATTAATATACTGTGGTATCTGGAGAAAAGCAAGTATATTGTTTTTCATAATGAAATACGAGGCAAGTCCATTAAGATCTTATATTACTGCCGTCCATGGAAAAACTTGACAGAATAATAATAATAATAGCAACAGTGTTGTGTGACTTCCTTAAACAGAGAAATTACATTTCCTCAGTTTCAGTATTTGCAATTGTTACCAAAATAACCTATATATTGTATATATATCACTTATATCATTGATTTTTCTGTCATTTAATACTTCCTGTATCAGTGTTATTGAAACTGTAATGAGCTTTAATTGACAGCATATAGTGTCCCAGATGATTTTCATTCAGCCCAGATCAAATGACTTAAAATAGATTTGTAGATGACTGATCTATTGCTGTCCTATTATTAGATTAATTGTAAATGACGAACGAACAGCATTGATGATTGAATAGATTAACCTGAGCAGCTCTTTGACTACAGGATTCACGAGCTCATGGATTTTATTTTTTTAATTATTTCCAGGCCTGAAAATGAGGAAAATCAGAAAGTTGTGGAAATTTTTATAGTGAATATACAAATTAAATATACAGACTAACCCCCGGTTTCACAGACAAGGCTTAAGCTAGTCCTAGACTAAAATGCTTGTTTGAGCTGTTTTAACTGAAAGCAGCTTTCACTGACAGATCTTAAAATATGTTTTGTCTCAAGATGCACACCAGTAAAGTTTTTTTCTAGTGTACATTTATAAAAGCAACTTAAAGGGTTAGTTCACCCAAAAATGGAAATTATGTCATTAATGACTCACCGTCATGTCATTCCAAACCCGTAAGACCTCCGTTCATCTTCGGAACACAGTTTAAGATATTTTAGATTTAGTCCGAGAGCTTTCTGTTCCTCCATTGAAAGTGTATGTACGGTATACTGTCCATGTCCAAAAAGGTAATAAAAACATCAAAGTAGTCCATGTGACATCAGTGGGTTAGTTAGAATTTTTTGAAGCATCGAAAATACATTTTGGTCCAAAAAATAACAAAAACTACAACTTTATTCAGCATTGTATTCTCTTCCGGGTCTGTTGTCAATCCGCGTTCACGACTCCGCAGTGACGCTGCTGACGTAAGGACACATGCACACTTACGCACCATTTAAAAAAAAATATAGCAATACCAAAATACAAACAATGTAGAATAGCTTGAATACAGCGTGCGTCTCCCTCAGACTGTAAACGAAGCTCGGGCGCACCAGATAACACGTCAGCAGCGTCACTGCGGAGTCGTGAACAACAGACCCGGAAGAGAAGACAATGCTGAATAAAGTCGTAGTTTTTGTTATTTTTGGACCAAAATGTATTTTCGATGCTTCAAAAAATTCTAACTAACCCACTGATGTCACATGGACTACTTTGATGATGTTTTTATTACCTTTCTGGACATGGACAGTCTACCATACAAACATTTTCAATGGAGGGACAAAAAGCTCTCGGACTAAATCTAAAATATCTTAAACTGTGTTCAGAAGATGAACGGAGGTCTTACGGGTTTGGAACATCATGACGGTGAGTCATTAATGACATCATTTCCATTTTTGGGTGAACTAACCCTTTAAATGCCCTAATTGAACTAAGGCCTAATCCTGGTTTAGGCTAAGCCCTGTCTGTGAAACCAGGCCAAAATGTTCAATTTAATATACAGACTAAATATATAAGTCCAAAATATTAAATTGAGTAGTTATTGCACTCAGTGCAATCTCTTTAAAATGATTTTTTATTAATATTCCTCCAGTAATAATTATCTGAATGACTGTAAAAATCATGCAGATTCATTTATTAAAAAGAGCAATTTGATTTGATGTGTGCTTGTTCCACAGACGAGGACGACCTGGATGAAGAGTTGTCAGAGAATGATGCCCCAAAGGTGAAAAAGAAGAAGAAAGCCAAAAAAAGTAGCCGTGAGAGCAAAGGCAGCAAGAGAAATCGCTCCCGCAGAGAGGTAATGGCCTTTTTTGTGAGTGTGTGTGTGTGTGTGGATATTGTTTGTGTGCAATATCCTTGGAGATTGCAGTATTCACTTTCCTTATGTTATGGATTAGAAACCTCCCCCACAGTGTCTTAATGAGAAACAGAGCAATTTAGCTGCCATCGCAAATGGGATAACATGTCCTAATGACTGGTAATATCAAAGGTACATAATTCCATTTTTTTTTTTTAGCTACCGAATCCCGATCCGACTGCTTCATTAATGATAACTACACCTGTTGTGTTCAAAAGACTCTCTGTAGGAGCACAGCCATGTAGTCTAACATCCAATTGATAAAATTTAATTTGTGCTGCAAAATCTGATTGTAGTCTAACTGGTCAAGGCAAGGGTTCTTATTATTTTATTTAAAATACTGGATTTATCTTGTAAGACAAGCTGAGTCCTTAAATTTAAAGATCGCAAACCGATTTTTGCAACGTCGTAACTGATTGTTAAAAGAACTATAAATAAAAGCGAGCTCATGCACAACTTGCGACTTTGTTTGCTTGAGAACTGGGAAGTAGGGATGTTCCGATCAGTTTTTTTCCATCATGATCAGCAGCCGATCCCGATCATTCAAGCTTTATGTAAGCGATATGTAAGCTTTCTGTTGATGGTCACTCGATCAAACCAATCCAGGCCAAGCTGACCAAACCAGCTCCAGCTGTAAAACAGTGTCCATTTGGTCTCGACACACCATACCCGAGATCTAGTTTCCATTGGTTGAACTTTCAAACGACACAATCGTATCCCAGAAGTCCTATAGCTTTAGCCAAGCAGCATGTCATGTCACTCCGTGTTCTGTGTGGGCTCATTTGAATCGCGACAACCTGCTCTAAATAAGGATGTGCGATTTACCATGGTTTACTAATGTTTCGTGAAGTTACAAACCAGAACGTGTTTATTCGATCAAAAATACAGTAAAAACGTCAATATTGTGAAATAGTGTTATAATTTGAAACAACTGTTTTCTATTTGAATATATTGTAAAATGTAATTTATTCCTGTGATGCAAAGCTGAATTTTCAGCATCATTACTCCAGTCTTCAGTGTCACATGATCCTTCAGAAACCGTGATGCATTTATTTTTCAGGATTCTTTGAAAAGAACAGCATTTATTTAAAATATAAACTTTTGTAATATTATTTTAAATGTCTTCATTGTCGCTTTTGATCAATTAAATGTTTTACTGGCCCCAAACCTTTGAACATTATTGTACATTCATATAAAATATATCCTAAAATCTTGTATTGGTAAATTAACTACTATAGATCATTTTACCAGCCTTCAGAAGTGATTAAAATATTTCCTATATGTCCTCCAGGATATCGGCATCAGTTCTCCGGAGCCAGGGGAAGGGCCAGATCAGGATGATGGTGAAGAAGACCGCTCAGAAAGCGAGGGTAGTGACTACACACCAGGCAGGAAAAAGAAGAAAAGAGCCAGCACCGCAAAGGACAAGAAAAGAAGCAGCTCTGGTGCTGACAGAAACTCAGCAGCCTCCAAACGGAGGGAACCTGAGGAAGAGGAAGATGAGGATGATGATGATTCTGTGAGTTCATATGAGATTTGACAGCTAAATTAACTATGATAAAGTAAATATAAATCAAATCACTCATAAGTTTTGAACTGATTTTAAGGAGCCAAAAAGTTCCTCTCAGCTTTTGGATACCTGGGGTATGGAGGACATTGATCATGTCTTCTCTGAGGAAGACTATAGAACTCTGACCAACTATAAAGCCTTCAGCCAGTTTGTCAGGTATGAGTGCATTAACCAGAATACAAATATGAGAAATTGTACGTGAATCTTTATCTTAAAGTCGGCATAAAACGGAATTTACAATAGTCTTTTCTTGTGACATATCCCAGTGAAACAGCTTCTCAAACAAGAAAAAATCTAGGGGAGGATTTGATTTTGTCAATCAGGAGAACTATTTGGATTGTTGGGTCATTTTGGTTTGCTGTTGCTGTGATGTCATGTGAGTAAAGATGCCTAGATCGATCGGCCGCAGATCGGTATCAGCCGATAATCACATTCTACGATTCGATCGGGATAACTGAATTTGGCCGATCTCATGAACCGATCGCAATTTGATGAGGTAAAAAGTTGCCGCTGATGCGCATGTGAACAGTAAACAGTTGAGGCTTTGGTGCCATGTTCTGCTTTGTAACTTTGAGAAACATTAGTAAACCATAGTAAATCACACATCTTTATGTAGAGCAGTTTGTCTCGATTCAAACGAGCCAGCACACAACATAACCATGATGTATAGATCTTGAGAAAATCCTCACGGAGTGACATGACATGCTGCTTGGCTAAAGCGATAGGGCTTCTGGGATTTGGTCGCATCACCATTCCAACGTCATTTAAAAATTCAACCAATGAAAACTGGATCTCTGGAATGGTGGGTAGGGATGATGTGTCAAGACCAATCGGACATTGTTTTACAGCTGGAGCGGGCTTGTATTGGATTGGTCACTCAGGTCTTGATTTACCTTGCGTCATAGAATAGGAGTGCACAGCTCATTCTCCGGCATACCGGCAACAACAAAACAGTACAATCTCACGCACTGTCTGAAAATGTCAGAAACTGTCAGTAGTAGTATTCAGCATTAGTTATGTTTAACTAGGAAACTCGTATTTACGATAATTCTGAAAGCATGTGAGGGCAGCATCAGTGAAAACAGGCAGAGACAATGGTAGCTTCAGCAACATTAGACATACGGTGTGGCAACAAGGTCTTTCAGAAAGACAATTCGGAAGGACTCATATGACGTGTGATGCTTATTTTGTCTGGATCTGAAGTTTGCGCACAAAGCGTTGGTATTGACCCATCTTTCAGAATCAACATTTTTGAGTTGAAAAGACCCTCGTAGGTGAAACGTATAACACTTTACCGATTTTCTTCGGGACTTTCCTTCGAAAAATGAAGTTTAACCACAATGTCCTCAGTGACTCAGCTGTGGGCAGGGCTTCTCCCTACAATGATGACATTTTAAGGGGTGAATCTGAATCAGCTCGTTTGAAGAGAATGCTTTTGATTTATGGGAATTATAAAAAAAAAATGAGTAGATTTTTACCATTTATAGGCTGGTTTTTCTCATGATGATTAAGGAGAGTAGTCGGCTCCTGATTGGAGTTTCCCTACATGTGAGTGACAGGTTGTCCTGCCCTCGCACCAGTAAACGTCATCATGGAAGAGAAGAGATGTCACTGCAAGAGAGAGGGGACATTTTTTTGATTATGAGCCAAATGAATTTTTTAAAAATTATGATTTTGGTCAGATAAATCATTTATAATAAATAGTAATATTCCATAAAAAAAAAAAAAAGGTCAAATTTGATTTCATGGTGACTTTAAAGTGAAATCAAAAAGGAAAATTCTTCCCAATGAGGGAATTAGTCCCGCCCTACATTTTTTTTCACATTTGAGAAGCTGTTTCAATCAGAAATATGTAATAATAGGGAAGAAAAGACAATCACAACTTCTGTTCTTTCTTCATGCTGACTTTAACTGCTGCTTTTTAATTTGCTAACAAATTAGAAATTAGAATTATGTCCTGACTTACAACATTTGATCATCATAATAAACATGGCATCTACTCTAAAAAAAGTTGTATGCGGTCACATTATCGAAATATCGGACAGCAAAAAAGGTCCATCATCCATTACTAGTGTAGCAATGAATGAAGCACAGATCGCATATAAGTCTCTTTCAAACCAAGCAGCTTTGGTCAACAACTGTTGGTCAATGTGATGCATTTGCTTGACCAACTTGAACACGATGTCAAAATCTTTCGTCCTCACTAGAAATTGCAGATTTCGTGGATTCCTATTGAAATTACAGGATTTCGCCTTCGAAAATTTGCTGAACAACGGTAAATGTGACCGCAGCTTAACTGTTTGGAGCACTGCATGATGTTAATAGCTGCAGGTCGGGAACATGTTGGTTTTACACCAGCAAAGTAATGACGGCAGCAAGATCATCAGTATATAAAGAGATTTCCCCCAATTTTGCAATCTCACAGGCCTCTGATTGCTGCAAAGAACCCAAAAATCGCAGTTTCCAAGATGATGATGGTTCTGGGAGCAAAGTGGCGGGAGTTCAGCACTAACAATCCTCTCCGGGGCTCGGCTGCTGCCACCACGGCCCTGGCGGCCGCTAGTGCCGCAGCAACTGTTGAAACGGCAGCAGAAACTCCAGCCGCTGCACCTGCAGCACAAGTCAGTGTCGAGTCCACACCAGCACCTCCCTTACGCAAGGCCAAGACAAAAGAGGGCAAGGGTGAGTGCAAGGTTGTTTCTTTTTTTGTTGTTTGTGTAATTATGATTATTCTTCTACCATGTGAGTGACTGCCTGCGACAACAGCTGTTTTTCCCAGCTGAGATGTTTATTTGATTAGTGCATTTTCATCTGGACAGTGTTATTACTATAAACATTCAGCAGTTGTTTTTTGCGGTGTTGAGGAATAATGGCTTCCTTGATTTTTCCATTAAGTTCATTGTTCTATGATGCTTGTTTCACCGTAGATTGTTTTTAAATTGTGATCGTCACATTTTAATGGTTTCTAAGAAGCTGTTATTGAAGAATGGGGCAGTTAAAACTTATTCGACCCGACAGCAAAACGCTGTTTCTCATATCACTTGCAAAAGGGGGCACAGTGTCAAACGTGAGCTGTGGGTGCAGAGAACCTGAACTTCAGGAAAAAAAAATAAGATAAATGTATGAAATAAATTTGAATATATGTGAATGCAAATTTAAGATGTTCAAAAGTTTGGGGTTGGTAATATTTTTTTCATGCTTTTAAAGAAGTCTCCTTATGCTTACCAAGGTTGCATTTATTTCATCAGAAATACAGGAAAAATGCATTTTCCAGTCTTCAGTATCACATGATACTTCGGATTCGTTCTAATATGCTGATTTGCTGCTCAAGAAACATTTCTTCTTAGCAATGTTGAAAACCGTTAGGCTGCTTAATATTTTCATGGAAACCATGATACTTTTTTTTTTTTTCTTCTTTACATCAGGATTTTTGATGAATATAAAGTTCAGAAGAACAGCATTTGCTTGAAATAGTTTAGACTTCTACGATGTAACAAAAGATTTCTATCACGTTTGATCAATTAAATTCATTACATTTTAAGTCTATTAATTTCCTTAAATTCTTACTGACCCCAAACCTTTGAATAGTAGTGTATATTGAATGCTGCTTGCTTATTATTTTTGTCACAATACTGGAATTTCTTACTTCGATACGATACCTTGAAAAGAAGAGAGCGGCACGTTTATTAGGCTGCTGTCCCTTTAAGACCTGACGCATGCAGGGATCCAAAATAAGCTGCGAAAGAGAGCTAATTTTGACACTAGTATTGGAATTGTTTCAGATATTTCAGTATCGATACATTTCAAAATATCAATATTTTTGACAACACTACTGCTTAAACACAATTATAGCACTTCTAATTAAACAAGATGCATTTCAGATGATTTCCACATGCTATTAGGGTTTATTTGTGATTTGTGAGTTCCTAGCTGCTAATGTTTTGCTTGCATAATGGAAAAATTATGCTAATTCCTGCACATTTTAGGTCCCAATGCACGCAAGAAGTCCAAACCTGCTCCCAAACCTCAGGAGAAGAAGGTGAAGACCAAAAAGGTTGCTCCTCTGAAGATCAAACTAGGAGGCTTTAACAGCAAGAGGAAACGCTCATCTGTAAGACCCTCAGTTCTACTTTTTGTTCTCATTTCTTTAGCATCCTTTAACCTCTTTTCATATGCAACACGTTTTTTTTTTTTTCTTCTTCCTGGCTCTAATTTTAGACGTAGCGCCTCGCTAATGACATCCAAGTAATTGTCTGGTCACTTATGAACTGAAAAACAGAATATTTTTCTCTGCTTCTATTTCTTTATATTTCAACCCCTCCTTTTTTCTTTCTTTTTTTTTTTAAAAATAGAGTGAAGAGGATGATGTTGACGTGGATAGTGACTTTGACGATGGCAGTATGAACAGTGTGTCCGTTTCAAATGGATCAAATAGCCGCAGTAGTCGCAGCAGTGCGAAGAAGAAGCCCAAAAAGAAGACGAAAAAGGGTGAGGGTCTTATTCTCTGTCTTGGTGCTTGTGAACATTTTAGGCAAACTTTTAGGCTTAATCAGGCCCATTAAAACACATTTTCTCTGTCCCTTTTGAGAACAACTTAAGGGACCAGAGATTTTTCTAGTTTTTGCTGCATTCGTGAGACAACCGATTTGGAAAATGTCTTTTGTATATCTTAAAACCATCAGGAATATTTGGATAAGCCCAGAATGAAATTAGCATGAGATCCTCCCCTAAATATGAAAAAGCATTTGAGGGACATTACTATTTTGGGGCCCTATGAAATGTTTTTTTTTTTTTTTCTTTCTGTATTCAATTTTAATGGTTAAACTGCACCGCTCATTCACATAGAGAAATGCAGAACCTGCAGACTTGATATTTAAATAAGTCTTTTTACACCTTAATGTTCACAGACACTAGCTCGTATCACGATTTGATTAAGTGAACTGCCCTACTTTTGATTTATTCATCCCAAATTCTCTGCCATTACACATTATACTGTAAATTCCATTTTTATAACTGGATTCCACGATTCTGTTCCTTTTTTTTTTCACAGAAAATCATAGGGCTATACTATTAGTCGTTCATCCATTCTCTCTCTTTCTCTGCTAGGAGATGATGATGGTGATGGCTATGAGACGGATCATCAGGATTACTGTGAGGTCTGTCAGCAGGGAGGAGAGATCATTCTCTGTGACACCTGTCCACGAGCCTATCACATGGTCTGCTTGGACCCTGATATGGAGAAGGCACCGGAGGGCACCTGGAGCTGCCCACATTGTGTGAGTGAACCAACTTTACATCTCCACATGAGTTTAATCTAAAACTGCAGCATTTGCCCCCTGTAAGATGTCCAAAGAGCATTGTCAAGCCTTTGTGCTCTGCTTAATTAAACCATCTCTTCTTTCAGGAGAAGATGGGTATCCAGTGGGAGGCTCGTGAGGATGCGTCAGATGGCGAGGACGATAACGAGGCGGGAGGTGAGGCGGAAGAGGACGACCATCACATGGAGTTCTGCAGAGTGTGTAAGGACGGCGGAGAGCTGCTGTGCTGTGACTCCTGCCCCTCGTCGTACCACATCCACTGCCTTAACCCACCCCTGCCCGAGATTCCCAACGGAGAATGGATCTGCCCTCGCTGCACTGTGAGTCAAGCACGTTAGAATTTGTAAATGGGCTTAAAGGTCAGGGGTCACACCTTGAAATGTCTTAATCAGCTGATTAATTAGTTGTTAACATACAAATAGCCTACTTGTATAATTAAATATTTTATACCTCTTTTTTTTTTCTCTCCAGTGTCCTACTATGAAAGGTAAGGTGCAGAAGATTCTGACCTGGCGTTGGAGTGAACCTCCTCCCCCGACTCCTGTGGCCCGGCCTACTGACCTCCCAGCTGATGCACCTGACCCCACACCATTGGCTGGTCGCCCTGAGAGGGAGTTCTTTGTTAAATGGCAGAATATGTCTTATTGGCACTGCTCCTGGGTTTCCGAGCTACAGGTATGAGCTACTTGGCCTTATTTTGGTCTTAAAGTGCATAAAATGGCTTTACAGTGTCATCTTAATATTTAAAAAAATATATATATAAATATTTTATGTATCATTTAAGAGCAAAATCCACAATTTAGAGCACATTATTTATTTGAATTTATTACTAATTTATTTTAATTGATTTAATTATTATTATTACTACTACTTTACTTTTAGGGTTTAATGGATTATCATAATGTGTCATTTTGAATCCAGATTTAGGCTGAATTCACACTTGATTAGTTTGCTTGGCCCTAACTTTGGCTCGCAACATCTCTTGCTCTCTCTAGCTGGAGATGCACTGTCAGGTGATGTTCAGAAACTACCAGCGCAAGAACGACATGGACGAGCCCCCGCCTATAGACTTCGGTGTTGAGGGAGAAGAGGACAAAAGTGAAAAGAGAAAGAAGAAAGACCCCACCTACGCTCGGATGGAGGAGAAATACTACCGCTTCGGCATCAAGATGGAGTGGATGATGATTCACCGTATCCTGAACCATAGGTGAGATGAGCTCAAGAACTTTAGATTGAATCACTTTGGATCAATTTCATGGCTCATGCCGTACCTGTTGTTTTATTGCTTTTAGTGTGGATAAGAAGAATAACTGTCACTACCTTATCAAGTGGAGGGATGTATCGTATGATCAGTCTACCTGGGAGTCAGAGGATATGGATATACCAGAGTTTGATGCCTACAAACTGCAGTACTGGAACCACAGGTAGACATGTGAACGGACACTACTGTTAATGACCAGAGGGAACAGCATTTGCAAAGCATTTAACTTCCACAATAATGTGAAAAAACATAGGCAAGACTCAAATTCATCAAGGTCATGATGTTTATGATATTGTTGGTTAATATTTTTAGTATTATTTATACACTTATAGTTTTTAATAATGTTTATTTTAGTTCAGCTTTAGCTTTTATTTATTTCTAGTTAATTTTAGTGCTTCAACTTAACTAAACGTATATTGAAAATGGCAGCTAACTGAAATGTTTAAGTTTGTAAATTTGTATTTTATTTTATTTCAGCTTTCAGATACAAAGATTTCAAGTAACAGAAATATTTTTAAACAATGACACTGGTACCTTGTCTTGGTTACATCAGTATGAATGAAAAGTGATTTTAAAGGCAGTGTAGTTTATACACAAGTCTATGAAAACTGGTCCAATTCTCACTATTAACCAGTTGCTTATTAGCTTACATATTACTAGGATATTAGCTGTTTATTAGTACTTATAAACAGAGGTGGGTAGAGTATCCAAAAACTGTACTCAAGTAAAAGTACAAGTACTTATAGAAATATTTACTCAAAGTAAAAGTGAAAGTAATAATCTTAATAGTTACTTGAGTAAGAGTAAATAAGTATCCAATGAAAAAACTACTCAAGTAGCTCGTTACTAGTTACTTTGTAACTATATATATATATATATAAACAATAGCATGTTATTATTTAGATAGATATTTAAATTATTATCATAATTAGATATCTTTGCAACAAACACAGGAGACAAGCATTATTTCTTGCATCTGTTACCCGAATATCATTGCATGTCTTTTGCTTTGTATAATAATAACGTATACAGTTACATTTGAAAGAAGAGATAAACTCTTTACATGTGCTCGCGCTCATAACCGCTGAACATCTGAACACAAACAATGATCAAATGCACATTGACGGATCTTCTTCTGTCTGTTCTCCAAAATGTAATCAGATGTATATTTCTGCAGGCGCGTGTAAACTGGTTAACTGTGTTTACGCACAGGCGTTCATTTTCAAGACGAACAGGTTGATCAATAGGTAGGCTACCCGGCGGGTGTTCATTTCATACTCTCTGAACAATGGTAGCTTATTTAATGTATAAATTAAGATATATGTCCATAAAAACAGTAAAGAAATGCTACATACTTTGTTATCGTGGCGTAGTAATCTGCTTGGTTGTAAAATGTTGGCTTATTGGCTGTATGAATTGAAATCGATACCTGTGTGGAATTGTTTACAGAAAGCATACGCAGTTCAAATAATAAAGATCTTCATCGCTGGCAAACAATAGGATGCATCAGCAGATTTGCTTTTAATTGACTGTAGGTCCACTGCCACTTCATCCAACGCTTCGAGTGAGAAACCGCTTCAGACGCTTCAGTGCGTGCAGGAACTGAATCATTCAAACTGATTCGCGAACCAATTTAGACAGTTTTGCCAACTTGTTTGATCAAGTCTTTGAACAGAATCGACTCAAAAGAGTGATTCATTTGTGAATTGGGCATCGTTCATGAAAAAAAGAGACGGCGCGCTTGAAACTACGCATTTCTTAACATGTACAGTATTGCATTAAAATAAAGTAACGAGAGGAACGTCGCCAAACGTAGCGAAGTAAAAGTACAGATTTTTCATTAGAAATGTACTCAAGTTAAAGTAAAAGGAACCACATTTAAATCTACTCTAAAAAGTACAAGTTTTCCAAAAAACTACTCAAGTAAATGTAACGAAGTAAATGTACTTCGTTACTACCCACCTCTGCTTATAAAGCACATATTATTGCCTTATTCTGCATGATCATATTCTACCCAATACCTAAACTTAATAACTACCTTACTAACTATTAACAAGCAGTAATTAGGAGTTTATTGAGGGAAAAGTCGTAGTTAATAGTGAGAATTGGACCCTAAACTAAACTGTGACCAAATTTAGATTTTAGGATATTTAGGAAATCTGCAGGTTCATAGACCCGAAAGTGCAAGAATACTGATGCACATGTTCATCATATTCATCGTTTTTTCTTTCCTAAAGGGAGCTGATGATGGGTGATGAAGGTAAACCAGGAAAGAAGTTGAAGATCAAAGGGAAGGTGCGAAAACTGGACCGGCCTCCAGAGAACCCTGTCGTGGATGTAAGTGAGCTTCATTGTGTTGGTCCAACACACTAATGGCAGCACCTATTAGACCCAGCTGTACCATTTATTGATGGCTAAAACCCTTTTTTTTTACTCTCCTGTAGCCCACTATTAAGTTTGAGCGTCAGCCCGATTATCTGGACTCTACGGGCGGAACTTTGCATCCATACCAGCTGGAGGGGCTCAACTGGCTCCGCTTCTCCTGGGCTCAGGGAACCGACACCATCCTGGCAGACGAGATGGGTCTGGGAAAGACCGTGCAGACTGCTGTTTTCCTCTATTCACTGTATAAAGAGGTGTCCTGTTTTTAAAAAAAAACTTACTGTCCCCAAACTTTTAAACGGTAGCATACATTTTCATAGAATGCTGTTGCCAAGTAGTATATTTTATGTTTTGTAAGCATAAAAAAAAAATGTAAGGTCACTGAAGCATTAAATGTTACTACCTTTGTACAGCGTATCCTCTTTCTTAAACACTAGTGTGCTCGTTCTCCAGGGTCATTCTAAGGGTCCATTCCTGGTGAGTGCCCCCCTGTCCACCATCATTAACTGGGAGCGAGAGTTTGAGATGTGGGCCCCGGACATGTACGTCGTCACATACGTCGGTGACAAGGACAGCAGGGCTGTCATCAGAGAAAACGAGTTCTCGTTTGAGAACAATGCCATCCGTGGTGGCAAGAAACCCTCTAAGATGAAGGTTAGTGACTGGAGAACTCTGCTTTTCATTACAGAATCTTAAGACTCTTGAATCCATATATATATATATCAATGATTGTTTCCTCGTGATTGTGCAGAAAGAAGCCTCTGTAAAGTTCCATGTACTGTTGACCTCCTATGAGTTGATCACTATTGACACGGCCGTTCTGGGCTCCATCGACTGGGCTTGTTTGGTTGTTGACGAGGCCCACAGACTGAAGAATAACCAGTCAAAGGTGAGACCAACATGGATATTTAGTTTTAGGCATTAATTTGGCTAAAATTATGTGGTTAATGATGTTTTAATGTTGAGCTGTGGTATTTGTTGTACAGTTTTTCAGGGTGCTGAACAATTACCCACTTCAGCATAAGTTGTTGTTGACCGGAACTCCACTACAGAACAACTTGGAAGAGCTTTTCCATCTGCTCAACTTCCTCACACCTGAGAGATTCAGGTATGTTTATTTAATTTCCTAATTAGTCGCGACGGTGACACGCAACAATTTCTATTTTTCTGCGACGTCACGGCTGAAACAACACATTTACACGTTTATGTGCTTTGTTTTATGTTAAAAGCATGTAACGTAACTTTGAATATCATTTAGTGCTCCCAGCTTTGTAGCCGTACTAAAAGCAAAAATGGATAATTCACCTCAGATCTTGAAATTAAACAAATGGAAACAAGAACGTTCAAACTGTGGACAAACAAGTGTATTCTATGACAAAGATTGTTTTAGTAACTCGGTATGTATTTTTAATAATCAAATTAAAAAATATTACACCATTTAAATATTATTTACTTATCAATTTCCTTCCGAGAGCCATCAAGATCAACCTCTGGTGCCGTGAACTTGCCGTGAGATCCCGCCCACACGCTTTTCTGATTGGCTGTGGTTTTTGATTGTTTTTGTCGCATCTCGTAGTCGCGTCACGCCTGGTGTGGACAGATAAATTGCTAGTCACTGGAATCTTATCACAACTCATCTGATTTAGGACATGATGTAAAGAAGTATAACTGAATGCTTAAAAATCTGCATATAGTTGTTTTTGAAAAAAAAAAAACTTTCTTGTGCATTTTTAAATTCACCCCTTTAGCTCCCTCTGGTGGTCCTCTGAGCATCTGAAGACCTAAATGACCCTCTTTATCTCCCATTTTGCAGTAATCTTGAGGGTTTCTTGGAGGAGTTTGCTGATATCGCCAAGGAGGACCAGATCAAAAAGCTTCACGACATGCTGGGACCGCACATGCTCAGGAGACTCAAAGCAGACGTGTTCAAGCACATGCCTTCCAAAACAGAGCTCATTGTCCGAGTCGAGCTCAGCCCCATGCAAAAGTGAGTATGTGATGAGGTATGGACTGAAAACTAGGTTACAGGATTGGTAGAGACAGGGTTTTTCAAATCTTATGTGTTAATCCAGGAAATATTACAAGTTCATCCTGACCCGCAATTTTGAGGCTCTAAACACTCGTGGCGGAGGAAACCAGGTTTCTCTGCTAAATGTCGTCATGGACCTCAAGAAGTGCTGTAATCATCCTTATCTCTTCCCTGTTGCTGCTATGGTACGCTTCACCTTTTTGCTCTTTCTATACCTTTTAATATAGACCTACATATGTTCTATTATGTGATAGTTGAGGATACAAGCAAGTAAATTGAAAAGACACTGTTCTCTGATTGGCTGTGTGAAACAGGAAGCTGCCAAGTTGCCCAATGGCATGTACGAGGGCAGTGCCCTGACTAAAGCTGCTGGCAAACTGCTGCTACTGCAGAAGATGATGCGGAAACTCAAGGATGGTGGACACAGAGTGCTCATCTTCTCTCAGGTAAACAAGCAATTTATATATTTATTTAATAATCGTATACCTTATATCTCTGAGGCAAAAAAAATTCTACTAGAAATTTATCAACAATAATAAATATTGCTATTAAGTATTAACTATTTGCACTACTGTCCTTATAGGGTTAGTTCACCCAAAAATGAAAATAATGTCATTACTCGCCCTCATGTCGTTCCATACCCGTTAGAGCTTAGATTCTCTGCCCGAGCCAGAGCCCGGACTCGGCCGGGCCCTTGATAAAGCACGTCACGTGTCATGCACAGCGTGTCGTCCACTCGCACTCGCAGTCTCGCACGCGTGACGCATCACACCTGCTGTGCATGCTGTACTATTCAGCAGCTTAAGTGCAACATGGAGCTTGAAGAAGCAAAGAAAAAAATTGGCGCACCGCGGTCACACTTACACCATTTGAAACTCGTAACACACGCTGTCACCGAATTTACAAATGCACATCTTGCTTGTTGCTCACACACATATTATGTTGAAATAACAATATGTTGANGGTATGGAAACATTTTAAACTAGTCGTGGGGAGTGACAACATATGTGTTGGATAATAATTAATAAATGCACGCACAGTTATGAACTTGATAAATGTTACAGATGTTTTACTATACACAAACAAATGCCTTTCAACTTACATGCGCAAAATTCAGAATTAAATGAATGTGCTGCAATTTTTACAAAAAGAGAGTCTGTAGTAGCCTACGTGTTTTAGCCATTAAATAAGCACATTTAGTTTCAAGTTTAAGTTTTGTTTTGAAGAAAGATTTTCTTTAAAGTGAATTTCGTTTAGTATAAATTGTATCTTAATTTTAATAAATTTCATCAACCAATTGCCTGGATTTAATACATAAAAAGCAATATAGCAGACAATATAATAATGACATGGAGGCGCTGGCGCACCGCGGTCACACTTACACCATTTGAAACTCGTAACACACGCTGTCACCGAATTTACAAATGCACATCTTGCTTGTTGCTCACACACATATTATGTTGAAATAACAATATGTTGAAGTAACATTATTAATAATAATTAATCTTTAAGAATATTTGATTGAATGCTGAATGTTGTGCTTGTTCAATTTAATAAAATTAAAACTTTAATTATGGTAATTAAAATAACTGAATATTTAATATTGATTTGGCAATTTTTGCTCATTTATTAATATTATATATATATATATATATATATATGTATATGTAGCCTAAATGATCTAGCACAGCAGCACCTGCGTTAAAAAAAAATCTGGCGCCGCCCCTGGTTATAACGGCCCACATATTAAAAATGGTCGGGTTTAAATCGGGCTCGGGCTCATAATTACAGTGAACGTGTCAGGCAGGGCCGGGCTCGGACACAACGTGCTCGGGCTCGGGTAGGGTCGGGCTTGATTTGTTGGGCCCGATCTAAGCTCTAATACCCGTAAGACCTTCATTCATCTTCGGAACACAAATTAAGATATTTTTTGATGAAATCTGATGGCTCAGTGAGGCCTGCATAGACCGCAATGGTACTTCCTCTCTCAAGATCCATATAGATACTAAAAACATAATTAAATCAGTTCATATGACTACAGTGGTTCTACCTTAATAAAATAAAGCGACGCGAATATTTTTTGTACGGCAAAAAAAATGACTTTTTAGCAATATCTAGTGATGGCCTATTTCAAAATGCTGCTTAGGAGCATTACGTTTGTGTCAAATCAGTGATTCGGATCACGTATCAAACTGCTGAAATCATGTGACCTTGGCGCTCCAAATTACTGATTAGATTCATAAATCTCTGAAGCTTCATGAAGCAGTGTTTTGAAATATATAAATTTTTATTTGAAAGTGAACTAATCCTTTAATGACATTTTCATTTTTGGGTGAACTAACCCTTTAAAGTGACAGTAAAGACTTAAATAGATACAGAAGATTTATATTTCAAATAAAAAGGTTGCTCCTTTTAAACGTTACATTTTTTTTTCAGAAATTGATGAATATATCACTTTCTATAAAAATATTAATCAGCACAACTGTTTTCAACTGATAATAATAAGAGAATTTTCTTGAGCAGCAAATCAACATCTTAGAATGATTTCTGAAGGATCATGTGACACTGACAACTGGAGTAATTGTCAATTTTGTTTTGACTTCACAAGAATACATTTCATTTTTAAATATATTCTAATAGAAAAGTTATAATACTTCACAATATTACTGTTTTTACAGTATTTTTGATCAAATAAATTAAGCCTTAGTGAGCATAAGAAACTTCTTGCAATTTTTTTTTTTTTTTAAATCATGCCGACCCAACTTTTGAACGATATAAATATGTAAACAAAAGTGTAAAATGACAAAAACACATGATATACAGCAGAAGTTTGAGATGTTTTGTCCCTCTTCTCTAGATGACCAAAATGTTGGACCTGCTGGAAGACTTCCTGGAGAATGAGGGCTACAAATATGAGCGTATTGATGGAAGCATCACAGGAGGCATGAGACAGGAAGCCATTGATCGCTTTAATGGTAAGACCAGAAGCTTGATGTGTAACTAATATGGTCCATACATTTGTTCTGTTTCTCTGTATCAACACCATTTCTGAAATTAATTCACAAGTGTCATAATGAATTGTTTTTTCACTCTAGCTCCTGGTGCTCCTCAATTTGCTTTCCTGCTGTCGACCAGAGCCGGTGGTCTGGGTATCAACCTGGCGACCGCAGACACCGTCATCATCTACGACTCGGACTGGAACCCTCACAATGACATTCAGGTGAGATCATGTATCCGCAACAGACTCTATCTGAAACTTGAGTGTGTTTTATTTAGATTTTGTTCGGTTTATCTTCATTTTCATTTTTTTTCCCACTTAGTATCAACAATCTTGTTGTTTTCTCTTTTTAGGCCTTTAGCAGAGCTCACCGGATTGGTCAAAACAAGAAGGTGATGATCTACCGCTTTGTAACCAAAGCCTCTGTAGAAGAGAGAATTACTCAGGTATACCCTATCTTTCTGGGAAAATGTTTAATTTTTTTGCCAACACTGTCTTTTGAATCTAAACTGATTGGTCTTTTTGTTTTTAATTTCAAGGTGGCCAAGAAGAAGATGATGTTGACTCACTTGGTTGTGCGTCCTGGATTGGGATCAAAGACCGGTTCAATGTCCAAACAGGAGCTAGATGACATCCTCAAATTTGGTACAGAGGAGCTCTTCAAGGACGATGGAGAAGGTGTCGCTGGAATTACAAACCTCTTTACTTTTATACCTGTACAGCTTCTCACCTAAGAAACTGAGATGTGTGAAACTGGTTGTTTGTTTAAGGAGAGAACAAAGAAGAAGATAGCAGCGTGATTCACTATGATGACAAAGCCATCGATCGGCTGCTGGATCGGAACCAGGACGCCACAGATGACACAGAGATCCAGAGCATGAACGAGTATCTCAGCTCCTTCAAAGTGGCTCAGTATGTGGTCAAGGACGAGGAGGAAGCGGTGAGTGCCGATAAAGAGCACTGTGGGCTGTTGGACCTGTGGGCTAGCAGTTGACACTAGGACTGTACAGTTGCAAACTTAATGAGAAATTATTAAAAAAAGTTCATTAACAAAAGAGAAGCTAAAGGTCTCACATTCTTAAAAATATTATTATATTTTAAATACTCTTATTATACAGTTTAATATTACAGTAGTATTATAACTTGATTTAACTTATGAAAACAGCCATAAATATTAGTTTGTATAAAACCAAGTTAATTCTGTAAAAAAAAAATCTTAAATGCTTATTTTATTTTTACATATTGCAATGTTAAAAATATTACAATATTAATGCCTTATTTTAAAGGTAAAAAATATATTATTACATTAGTAAGGTATTACATAGTAATAGTAATACTTTATTTTTATTTAGTACTAGTAGTAGTAGTAGTAGTAGTAGTAGTAGTAGTAATAATGTTATATTTTTAAATATTTACAGTGATATTTACATTTACATATTGTATTTACACGCAATAAATATTTACATTATTACAGTGAAATATTACAATAGTAATATAACTTGGTTTAATGTTTGAAAACAGCCTTAAAAATTAGTTTAGAAATTTTAGTTATACTGTAAAAAAATATTTTTCTTAAATTCTTGGTTTACTATTACATATTACAATATTAAAATTATTACAATATTATTAATACCTTATTTTAAAGGTAAGGACATTTA
>RJVU01042532.1:1304018-1325279 GCA_003731715.1 Anabarilius grahami
ATGCTAACTGCATTCTTCTTTAAATTGTAATGTTGACATGCATTCTCTGTAAAGCTGCTTTGAAACGATATGTATTGTGAAAAGCGCTATACAAATAAATGTGAATTGAATTGAATATATAAAATAAATAAAGCTAGAAAAATAACTTAATAAAATGGTAAATTTTTACCCTATTATTATCCTCTTCAGTTAGCTATACACTGGGTTACATATTAAGTCTGCAAAAGAGAAACATCTAAGGTTTTCCTAGAAATTATTCACTTTCTAAATTGACCATGGAAAAACAAACTTGACATTTTGTGAATTAGGTTGTGTTTTCAAAGTAAAACATGAGTTCATGCCTTTTATCCACCTTGAAACCACAGGAGCTAGTCTTTTTTCCATTAAGCCATTGACACATATTGTGCTGTGTCTAAATCTAGCTCAGTGTCACTGTGCCACATCTTCCTTATACATAAATGATAGACAAAGTACAGAAAAAATATACCGGCTCCAGGACTAAATGACTTTCACATCAATATTTTAGGCACTTGAATTTTAGTCATCAAAAGCCTGTGCATTTAAAAAGACAACATGCAGCGCTGCAGATGTTGTTGTTTTCCTTTCAGTTGTGTGGTTTATCTGTGCTCTTGTTAACTGATTTCTCTGTGGTGGTGTTGGCAGGTCCAGCAGTAGCCCTCAGCAGACTCCAGTCCTCAGAGCTCCGCACACCATGTCTACATTCCTGATTGCACATGATATCTCGTCTTAGCTTGAATCCACACCCTCGTACTGTCCGCTCAACCCTGGGGGCTGTGGATATTTGAGCTGTTGTTTTTTTATTATTTTCCTAATTAATATTGTTTACATAATATTGTTGATGATGGTTTTTGGGACCTCAATAAAAATGTTCAATAAAAAGGTTTCGCTTTCTTTTAATCATTTTGTAGTTGTGTATTTTTCTGCTTTGCCAGCCACTGAAGCAGCAGGGCGTCATTACGGTTCAATCAAATTAAGGCAGTCATTAAATCTACATATCGCTTCCGCAGGAACTTGACTCGCAACGGCCAGTTATTATAGTTTATAAAGTTTTAAATATGAATATTTTTCTTTGAAAAACCTAAAGCTTCACTTCAGAAGGCCTTTATTAACCCCCTGGGGACGGATGGACGGACGGACGGACTGACTTTTTTAGGGCTGCAAAATCTTTTCCCCCATTCACTACCATTATAAAGATGGGAAGAGCCAGGATATTTTTTAATAACTTTGATTCTGCTTGTCTGAAAGAAGATAGTCATATACACCTTAGGATGGCTTGAGGGTGAGTAAATCATGGGATAATTTCCATTTTTGGGGGAACTATCCCTTTAATGTCTCTTTCCTCACAGTGGAGATTTAGAACGTGCTTGTATCTGTTGCTGCCTCACAAGCTGTAGACTCGGCGTGGAATCTGTTGTCTCGTCCTTCACAGGCCAGAAACTCAGAACATTGTATCTGTTAATACCTCTTTCCTTGTGGGCTGGAGACTCAGAAAGTTGTTTATATCTGTTAGTCTCTCTGGACAGACCAGAGACTCAGAACAATGTATCTGCTATTGTCCAGTGCTGTGATTGGCTGCTGGCAGTGTGGCCCACCCTTCTTTCCCCTTGTTGAACTCATTTGCATAATCTAAAGCACACAGAAAGCTGTCGTTAAAGTTTTACTAATGCATTTCTCACTTTCTAAACCACTATCAGAATATATTTGGCAATGTTTATACACACACTGAATGCATGCATTCATTTATACATTAACAGCTGAATTTGTGTAAGATGTTGCACTACAAATAGCTGTCACTGAGAATACTTTCTCTGAATAAGTGTGAAATGGATGTGTTTTAGTTTACATCAGTTTTAAGGTTTCAAAACGTGTATGAATGGACTGGGATGGATTCTTGTGGCCTCTCGTTTCAGCCACCATTGCTATATATATATTATTTATACACCACCAAAAGATTCTAAGGAATTTTTATGGCCAGGGATTAGTCTCAAGATGGGCAAAAGGCAGAAACCGCATGTGGACCAATGATAAGTCGTCTTCCCCTCTAAGAGGCAGCCTAGCATCCTTATCTGATGGTGTGGGATATGTTTGTGCCAGTACACCAAGTTCCGATCGAAATGTAGCAAAACATTCTCCACTGTTGCAGTCAGAGAAGGCCACTCCATAAAGCTGGGCCCTGGAATGTGCTGTTCACTACACATGTCCCGGGAGCAACATTTATGAGGCAGAGCAATGGACGGATGTATTTTAATAGGTTTTTGATGCTTTTTTTTTTATGGTGCTCTGAAACATTTTTCGGAGGAAATTAAACTGTTTTGGTCATGTGACTATTTACACCAGCCATGTAAAAATGTTCAGTTTAACTCCAGTCTGTCTGCACTTTCATTTATATTTGGAAACAACATTTTATGTTCAGTAACAGCATTCCCTTTTGCTACATTAAAGGGTTAAAATGAAAATTGTCAATCACTCACCCTCATGTCGTTTCACATCCGTAAGACCTTCATTCATCTTCGGAACACAAATTAAGATATTTTTGATAAAATCCAATGGCTCAGTGAGGCCTGCATCGCCAGCAAGATAATTTCCTTTTGTCAATGTCCAGAAAGCTACTAAAAACATATTTAAAACAGTTCATGTGACTACAGTGGTTCAACCTTAATATTATAAAGTGACGAAAATACAAAAAACAAAACAAAATAGCAACTTTATTCAACAATATCTAGTGATGGGCGATTTCAAAACACTGCTTTATGAAGCTTCAAACTTTATGATTATTTTGTTTCAAATCAGTGGTTCGGAGTGTGTATCAAACTCACAAAGTCACATGAACTATTGAAATTTCAAAACACTTATGACGTAACGAAGCCTCGTTTACTGAAATCACGTGATTTTGGAGCTCTGAACCACTGATTTGAAGTTTTTACAAATCTTTTGTTTCGAAGCTTCATGAAGCCCATGAATCGCCCATCACTAGATATTGTTGAATAAAGTCATTATTTAGTTTTTTTGGCGCACAAAAAGTATTCCCGTCACTTTATAATATTAAGGTTGAACCACTGTAGTCACATGAACTGTTTTAAATATGTTTTTAGTACCTTTCTGGGCATTAAAAAAGGAAAAGATCTTGCTGGCCATCGGATTTTATAAAAAATATCTTAATTTGTGTTCTGAAGATGAACGAAGGTCTTACGGGTGTGGAACGACATGAGGGTGAGTAATAAATGACAGAATTTTCATATTTGGGTGAACTAACCCTTTAAGTGTTGTATATAAGAGTTGATGAAGGATATAATACTCTATCAAGAGTTTGATGAACTCGATTCATACATCCGCATTCAATGTAAAGAACACAGACACACATTTCAAGAGAAAAAGTTTCTTTTCTATTTATTCAAATTCACTTCACCATCATACACTTACAATATAAACATGCCTCAGTAATCCGGAATCTCCTACTGGTCTCATAATTCATAGTTACAGATGTGAGTTTTTCAGCTATTTTGATGATTCTGAAAATAGTCTCCCCTTTCTCACAAAAGCATTTGTCTAATGTGTTTAATGATTAGCCTGTGCCATTTAATCTTCTATATTCCCATCCACCTCGACCCGAGCTGATATCAATCCAAATCCATTTACAAACCCATTTCTAGAAAATGTGGACATTTTGTAAAATGACATAAAATCAAGAATCTGTGATTCGTTAATTCACTTTAGACTTTATTTAACTGACGAAAGTACAAAGAAAAGATTTCCAATGTTTTCACTGACCAACTTAGTTGTATTTTGTAAATATATTTAATGGCTGCAACACATTCCAAAAAAGTTGGGATAGAGGCATGTTTACCACTGTGTCACATCACCTTTTAATTGGAACTGAGGAATATTAATTGCTGCACTTTTGCAAGTGGAATTTTTGCCAAATCTCGTCTGATGCAAGACAGCTGCTCAACAGTCAGTGCTCATCGTTGTCTGATTCTCCTTTTCATGATGGGCCATAAATTATTAATAGGAGACAGCTCTGGACTACATGCATAGAGTGCACAATAAGGCCTGGCATTGTCTTGCCCTCATAACCATGAACTTCCCGGGAAAGATGTCATCTCGATGGCAGTATATGTCTCTGCACAATCTCCACATCAATGGTACCTTTTTACATAATAGTCACACATATGCCATTTGCAGTGATGCACCTCCATACCATGACAGATATTTGCTTAAGCACCCCTCGCTGATAAAAATCTGGTCCCTTTATATGGTCCCTTTCGTCCCAAAAACAAGCTGAAACGTGGACTTATCTGTCCACAGAACACATTTCCACTGTCTTTTGGACCATTTGAGATGAGCACAGGTCCAGAGAACAGATGTATTGCTTTCTCCTTGCATAACGACGATTCAAGTTGCATTTCTTGATGCAGCGGCAGACTGTGTTGAGTGTTTTCCAAAGTACCAATGTGGCTATATTTAACAGCAGCATGATGGTTTCTCATGTAAAATCGTCTGAGGGGTCAAAGGTCACGCACATTAAACGGAGGTCTCCTGCCTTGCCCTACACGGACTGAGATTTCTCTGGATTCCCTGAATCTTTTCACAATATTATGTATGGTAAATAGTGAAAGACCTAAATTCGTTGCAATCTTGCATAGAGAAATGTGATTTTTTTGAATTGTTTGACAATTCTCTCATGAAATTCTCTCATGACCCATGTTTGCTTGCAAAGACTGAGTCTTTGGTGGATGCTCCTTTTATACCCAAACACGATACCCTCACCTATTGCCAATTCACCAATTCACCTTCTAACTGTGGACTGTTTCAAAACTGTTTAACTTGGATATTCTATAATCTTTTCACTTTTGCCTCTGTCCCAACTTTTTTGGAGTTTTGCAGNAAAAAAAAAAAAAAAAAAAAAAATTCAGTGAAAATATTGGAAATCTTTTCTTTTGTCAGTTATTTAGTTTTTTGTTTTTTTTGCATTTTACACAATTGTCCCAACTTTTCTGGAAATGGGGTTCTACCTCCAAAACCTGATTATGAAATCATCTCAGTGTCAGTCCTCTGGTCCAGTGGCGTCTTCCTCATCATCATCCTCATCCTCTCCTCCAGAGATGTTCTGATTCATACGGGACAGCAACAGAGGCAGATTTATTGCAAGGGGGTTCTCTTCTTCATCATCATCATCTTTAGGAGGGTAGAAGCGACGAGCCTTGGCCACAAAATCCTCAGCAGCGTCCAGATAAATGAGCCGGTCCTGAGCGAAACATGAATATATAATTGAGGATGAAGAGGGTCGTCTATCTCATGTTCATTTGATAGATGTTCATGGCTGTCTCAAAACCTAGTGATATGTTGTCTAACTAGATAGAATTTTTGGGGAACATGTTTCCAAGTTCACAATATGAGAATTTTTTTTTTGTACTAAAAAATTTACATAATATTTACTAAACACTTTCTGAAATTTACATTTAAATTGTGCAAGTGGTTTGTTACCCAACCTTTTTTACTCCAAGGCCCCCCTTCTCTCTGAATCAATACTGCAATTTGAGTGTTATTTCTTTTCAACTCCATGTTATTATTTTTCAAACAAAAGAAATTCAAGATAGATTTAAACCTTCAGTGTTCTTTTTTTTGTTGCAAAAATAGCCTACTTTGCAGACATTCTTTACGGAGATGCCAAAGGACTGCATATAGCTACTATATGGATCCATTCAGAATTATTAAACACACCAAAATGCAAATACAAATTTAAAAATATTCTGAATGCGTGGAAACTCGATCTGAAGGCGGGTCAATGTCATCAGCGAACAGTTCCGATTCACTATGGTAAGCCTATTATAAGTGTTTATATTTTAGACATGTCGGGAAGGTTTCAATGGGAAATTTCGTAAATCCATAAATAGAGAAAAGTTGCTCCGGCTCCTTAAATATGTGTATGGTGTGGTAGTGGCATAGGTTAGTTATCACAACGAAGGAGAAAGTTTAACATGGAGCACGCTAAATAAAATAATAATAATAAAAAAAATGCACAGAGGAGAGTTTGCTGGCAAAAAGAGAAATGTGACAGAGCTTGTAATAAAACAAGAATCAACATTAGCTTGGCTTTTCTGAGATGGCGAGAACTGAGGGATTTGAAATGTTGTAAAAGTGACGTAGAGATGGTGTTTTTATTGCTCTACAGGTGAGTAAGGTATTTTATTGAACAGATAAATGTCAGAACCTTTAGTGGAAGGGTAATTTATAATAAAAAAAGATTAAAACATTTTGTGCATGTAAATTAGTATAGTTCAAGCCCCATTTTAACATAAAATGCTCTATAAAAGAGTAATGATTTTTCAAAAGACCCTCAGACAATTAACAGCATTACAATTTTAAAATCCAGTGGCCATTGAAAGATTCTAACCCATGGTTATGTACTTGGCAAAATTATTTTGTTCAACTTTTTGTTTTAAAAAAAAGGTTTCTGAAAGTTGTGCAGTTGAAAATTGTGCAACTGATTGTTCATACTTGAGGTGAGTTTCAGTGACATGCTCACCAGGATGAAGAGGTATCTCTCGGGTGGAGGCTCTTTGCTGTAGAATATGGATGTTTCAGTGTGGAGGGTGTGTAGAAGGGTGCGGGCGGTCGCTGCGTTTCTCATGCGGTCATATGAGGCGGTGGCAGACACAGTCAACAGAGACTCCGCTTCGGCCATGAACCCTGAGAGAATAAACCAAAGATCTCACTGACAGACTGTCCCTGATAGCAAAACATTTGAACATAATTCTCACACAAACTCTTACCCAGATTCTCTAAGATCATCTTCCATTTATCTCGCACCTCTCTTCTCATGTCTCTCATGGCCTCGATGTCGATGCTCAAACGCCGGTAACCCTACAGCACAGAAGACATGACAGGACTGAACTCAACCATCAAGCATCAAGAATGACACCTATAAAAGTTTTACTTTAATTTTCCCTACATACTAAGTTGGGATAGAAGAAAATATTTTAATGTTAAAAAAAAAAAACCTTGATGTTTCTTAAACTGGCCAAATGTGACAAATATTGGGACTTATTTTTCTGACTGTATTTTTTTTTTATTATTCTTTATATGGTCATTTTAGACATGTTCTCAACAAGTGTTATATTATTTAGCATGTTGAACATAATGTGTAATTAAAGCATGTGGCGATTAATTTCTGAGACAAGACTATCACTGTGTTTAGGATGTGTTCACGCTATTTTGTAATGGACCCTTTTCACAGGCTGTGATGACGCTTTTAACGGACATCAGCATCATAAATCCTACAACGTTTTTTATATTTTCATTTTAAAAAATGAGTTTATATTTATAGCACTATACTTTGTATTATATTCAGTGTTGCCAAATCTTTTCCCGCGGAATTGGGCTACTTTAACGCTGTTGCCGAGGGTTGTTTTTCATGTCCGTGGGTTGAAGCAACCACAAATAATATAATATTTAGCCCCTAGAATGCAAATTTTACCAGGGGAACCCCGCCAAAAATTGGATTTTACTCCCCAGAACATGATTATTATGGGGAGAGCCCCCCTGAAACGTGATTGGGCTAGTTTTGAGTAGCAAATTTTGAGTAGGGTTTTGTTGTGAAAACCTGGCAACCCTGATTATATTCTCGTTTGTTTGTTCTTGTGCGTCATTCAAGTTCGTTTGAGCATGTTTATGTTCGCTGATCAAGGTTTATATGCGAGTAAAAGCCTAAATTAAATCTGTTCATTATAAAAAGAAATTGAGTCTCTTCAGAAAATTTGGACTAAACCGCTTGATTCATATGGATTAGTTTTCCAATCTATTTATGAACTTTTTGAAGCGTCAATGATCAAGTTGCAAAGGCAAAATATGGAAGGACAGAATGCTGATTTCAGATTTCATCAAAAAGATCTTCATTTGTGTTCCGAAGATTAACGAAAGTCTTACGGGTTTGGAACGACATGAGGGTGAGTAATTAAAGGATTAGTTCACTTTCAAAAAAAATATATTCCTGATAATTTACTCACCCCCATGTCATCCAAGATGTTCATGTCTTTCTTTCTTCAGTCAAAAAGAAATTGAGGTTTTTGATGAAAACATTCCAGGATTATTCTCCTTATAGTGGACTTCAATGGACTCCAGACGGTTGAAGGTCAAAATTACAGTTCCAGTGCAGCTTCAAAGGGCTTTAAACGATACCAGACGAGGAATAAGGGACTTATCTAGCGAAACGATCGGTCATTTTCCAAAAAATACAACTGTATATGCTTTATATAAACAAATGTTCCCTTTGCACGTGCTTCCGCCAAACCGCACTTTCGTATTCTTCAAAAAGCTTACGCTGTATGTCCTACACCTTCCCTATTCTACTTACGGAACGAACGCCACACCAGTTCTGTTTTTTTCTGTAAGTAGAAAAGGTAGGGCGCAGGACATACAGCATAAGCTTTTTGAAGAATACAAAAGTGCGGTTTGGCGGAAGCATGTGCAAAGCGATCATTTGTTCATATAAAGCAGTTGTATTTTTTTGGAAAATGACTGATCGTTTCGCTAGGTAAGACCCTTATTCCTCGTCTGGTATCGTTTAAAGCCCTTTGGAGCTGCACTGAAACTGTAATTTTGACCTTCAACCGTTTGGAGGCCATTGAAGTCCCCTATAGAGGGTATGCATCGACGTCACTTTTCCCGCCGGAACAGGCTCCCTCAGCTGGACTGAGTGGTAAAAGAACCTGCTGCGTGACTGGATTTAATAAGGGAAACTGTGAAAACGTGAGTAAAACAAACGATTACTCTAAAGGTTTGGCTCGAAAGTGTTTCTTACAACTTGTCAAATAAACCTAATCCATGGATATTGACATGCAGCCAGGAATCGTGTTTTACTGACATTTATATGTGTCTGATTTTGACGCCGGGGAAATACATAAAGCAAATCTGCCTGTGAATATTTTATATAACTACAATATAGGTTTAAGTCTGAGTAATCGCTTTTATCAATGTTATATATATTGTCATATTGTCCAGCCCTAAAACTTGTATAGTTTTTGTCAGTGTTTATTTAAAAACACCCAATTATGCAGAATATAAGATGGTAAATATTTAATTGATGATTTGTCAACACAATATATAACAATACAATATATACGGTATGATTTTATCTCAAAATCTAAAATTTTGACACAAAATGATAACTGCGAATCCATGTTTCTCTGCCTGGAGTCCAGCTGTTATTGCAGTGATCCATTTGCTTCTTTTTTCTGTAGCTTTCGGCACTCTTTAAATATATACCTCAGGTTTTGTGTCAAAGCTATTTGTACAGTCAGTCGCAAAGCTCATTCCCGTTTTGGATGTGTTTTGTGTGTTTTTCGCTGCATTCACGCTGAAAACCAATGCTGCCGCTCAGTCTTTGTGCCACTCAGTGGGCGTGACCGCAGTCATAACGGCCGACGGTGACGTCACGTGCATACCCTCTATAAGGGGTATAATCCTGGAATGTTTTCATCAAAAACCTTAATTTCTTTTTGACTGAAGAAAGAAAGACATGAACATCTTGGATGACATGGGGGTGAGTAAATTATCAGAAAAATTTTATTTGAAAGTGAACTAATCCTTTAAGGTGTGTTCGACTTGAAGCTGCACTGCGCAGAGCGATCGGCGAATGACATAAAAGTACCGCGAGAGCGATTCGGAAGCATTACGGAGCTTTATTAACGGTAATTACGACATTGCGGGAATCATGTCCCGTATTTAAATGCAAATTAGTTTTTCACGTCATACATGAGAGCCTCGTTGGGTTTGGGCTCTGGTCTGCAGCAGGTTGTAGAGCGTGCGGTCGTCATCTCTCTCAGAGTGGGAGGGGTCTCCTGGTTCACTCCACAGGTTCGTCTCTTGGTCCCGCCTTCTTTTTGCCTCGCGGTCGAAATATTCTAATGTATCGTGACTAAGACAAACACACACATAAACAAAATGTACAAATACTTTCACTATATGAAGACATTTTAGTGTGAATATTAGTGTGTTTGATATTATATTGTAATTAGCAATGAAACCGGTTATTCATTCTGTCAGGCAAAACAACAAAGGAAAAGCAGAAGAACGTTGGACCGTGAGTTATGAATTAAACATGTTATAAAGTTGAAGAGTTAGCATTTGCACTTGTACATATGTTTATAGTTATAGCACAGTTTGAACCAAAGTAATTTACAAAGATATTTCTATTTTTTTTTTAAAAATGAGTAGCTAGCCTAGTAGTAATTTTTAAAAAAAATAAATAAATATAAAATTTTTTAGACAGAAAGCTTTTCTGAACTAAAAATATCAATGGTCAGACAGGCATGATTTAAAAACAAACCAACCCCACATCCCCTGAATACCTAAGTAAAGGTGTCTTTTCTTCCTCATCATTATCCTCACAGCAGCAGCAACAGCAGAATCGCACACAGAACCTCTTGAAGGCGGCACCCATCCTCAAAATACAAAACTAGAAGATGGTGGAAGAAAAAGTTCAAGAGATGTAAAACAGCGTCTGCCCCTCCAAGAGAATAAAGGTGAGATTACTGAAGAAGACGCATATAAAAACATAAGTGTTTTTGCCTTTGTTCAAGCTGTCAGCATCATTTGTAGTTCTCCAGGTTCTTCAGGGTGAACCTCGTCCCTCAGAGTATCATTTGTCGAGTATGTATTGAGTAATGTATTGTTTTGATGGAACTTACCCAAGAAACTGCTGGCAAAATGCTGAATCCATCAATTCAAATCTAAACGCAGTTTTCTCTTATTCAGAAGCGAAGCATCTTTTGGGGCCCAGAGAGCAACTAAAACATTTCAGCGTCTCTCTAGAATGAATAGCATCACAGTTTAGTCATGAGTCTGAGCCGTGTAACCTGAGGCCATCACAGACCTCTAAATAAAGCCACTCATCCTACAGCCCCAAAACACAAATGTGCTTTTACCTCTGGGAACGTTTTCAACAGTTCATTTTGGGATTGCATATCCAGCACTTTATACGATTTTTAGTAAAAATGAAGCAGGTTTGAAGGAATAATAGTGATTACATAACACAGTTGCTCCATATTATTATGAAAACCAATAATCCTAAACCTCCTGCTCACATTTCATGGAAAAACTCATGTGCTCATGGCAAAATAATCAAACCAGTAAATACCAGACTTGAGAAGCACATAAAAGCAGGTCGGTGTTATTTTATAAACTATTACTGTTTTTATTACTATTTTGAACAAAGCTTTTTAGTTTTTAATTATTTTCAGTAAGCAATTTTAGTGCTTTAACAAACTTATTTCAGTTAGTTGCCAAGGCAACATTTTTCATGTTTGTTTAGTTACATTTTTTCATCTAACGTATATTTTTAATATTAATGCTGTCAATCGATTAACTAATTAATTGCACATCTAACATTAAAGTTTTTAATATATTTTTATATTGAAATACTTTCACATTGAATCTCCAAGATAATGTAGAAACAACATAAAGACGGTATATTTTAAATAAATAATAATATTTCAAATTGTTTAATGGCATCTTTTTACAAAGCACTATGAATGAAGGCCAGTATCACAAATACCAGCACTGATACTGATGTCTCTATTACATGGATTTTTTTCTCTCAATTTTAGCTATTAATTATAGCCATTCAACATTATTGAAAGCTATCAGTTTTAACATATAATAGGTTTCAAATAAACCCATTGTAACAAATGTCACACATTTTTTTTTCAACTTGCCCCGCAGGTCCGGTTTATATTTTTTCTTACCCTGCTAAAATGCACAAAAACCCATGTTTTGACCCATGTAACCTTGTAAACAATGTTTTAATATTTTTCAAGTAGGTCTGGTAAATATACAGAAATTGAATATTCAAACACTGCACAGTTTTCGTTGCACAAATTATAAATTGAATATGGATTAATACTTATTAAAGCTACAAAAGTTATTCAGTCAAGAGCAGTGAGTGATTTCCTCTTTGTCTTTTGTTCTTTCATTAACATTAATGACACAGACAGCAGCAGGTTTATTAGGCTGCTGTCACTTTAAAGGGTTAGTTTACCCAAAAATGAAAATTCTGTCTGTCAGTTTGACACATGCTACCAAACCACTGATTCGAAACAAAAGATTCGTAAAGCTTCATGAAGCAGTGTTTTGAAATCGCCCATCACTAGATATTGTTGAATAAAGTCAATATTTAGTTTTTTTGGCACACAAAAGTATTCTCGTCGCTTCATAACATTAAGGTTGAACCACTGTAGTCACATGAACTGTTTTAAATATGTCTAGTAGCTTTCTGGGCATCTNGTAAGTAGAAAAGGTAGGGCGCAGGACATACAGCATATTTTTGACACATGCTACCAAACCACTGATTCGAAACAAAAGATTCGTAAAGCTTCATGAAGCAGTGTTTTGAAATCGCCCATCACTAGATATTGTTGAATAAAGTCAATATTTAGTTTTTTTGGCACACAAAAGTATTCTCGTCGCTTCATAACATTAAGGTTGAACCACTGTAGTCACATGAACTGTTTTAAATATGTCTAGTAGCTTTCTGGGCATCTGAAAGTGTAAATTATCTTGCTTTCAATGGAGGCCTCACTGAGCCATCGGATTTTATCAGAAATATCTTAATTTGTGTTCCGAAGATGAACGAAGGTCTTATGGGTGTAGAACGACATGAGGCGGAACTGACACACATCCTATATTTTCACAACTCTTTATGTTCATTTAAAACTTAACACATTTAAGACTGTGCTTATGAGGATACTCGACAAAACAGGTAATTTGACATCATTTCGTGTTTTTGTCCATTCAAGCACAAAAGAGAACTCAATGCGGTGCTGGTGCACTGTCTGAAGCGGCATTCTGTGCAGGTGTTTGTTCACAGAGAGCACCAGCACCAGTACAGATTTAAGATCTTTTTTGTGTCTTATCATGCTTGAATGGTTTAATAGCACTTGAATAAATGATAGCATGATCATATAGGCCTACTGTAGTGCAGCTAAAGGATGACAGAAAAAAATGGATGCTGTGTAAATTGCATTAAATATTTTTAATGCGTTAAAAAATGAACTGACAGCCCTATTATTTACATACATTTTCAACAGGTGAAATCCAGAGGTATAGTGTAAAAAATATGTTGTCAGCATCAAGGTTTAGCATGATGTCTCTTTAGAAATACAATACAAATACTAAACGCACATGTTTGTTTTGTCAGCTGTCATGCATCATAAAAAGGCTGGGAATTTCAGTGGCAGGTTTGTAGTCACAAAAATCCAGAACTAAATAGACACTTATGCATTTTGCTATGCATGTTCAAGTTGTATAATTAAATTTTACAGTCCTTGAGGACAAACACTTCACATCCCCTAGTTTTCTTCTCAAATGCGTATTTTTGTCAAAATTCTAAGTGACACAAACCTGCAAATGTTTACACGGATCACATGCACCAACAAAATTCCAAACCTCTTAATTTATGAGAGGAAGAGGGAAATAGAGAAGTGTTTGATGTGTGATGCTCATGTGAGAGGCTCATAGGCTGTGTCCCATCACATGGTGGACAAAGCACAACTTACTCTGCCAGAGGCTGTTAACTGTAGAGACATAATACTAATAATCATCCTTGTGATTATATTAGGGCTTTTTTAAAGAAAGAGAAGGGAAAATATAATTAGTGGAAACCTGAACGACTTGCCAAAATGGGGCATCAAAAACAAAAAACAAAATCAAAACAAACAAACAAACAAAAATCCTTACATAAGCCCTGTATTATCTAATAAAATGACATTCAGACTTTTTAAAGTGTTAAACATTCATACAATTTTGGGGTTTAATATACTACAAATCTGAAACAAATAACAGACATTATGTATAAACTGTTTGTTAGTTTTATTAAATGATGATTCTTTCATTCAGCAGAAATTCAGATTTTTGAATGACATGACAAAATTCTGTATACTCTATTACTGTAAATCAGTATAAAAATAACAATTCGCACAAAACCTGAATCAGAAGTGAATTCAAGTGAACTTCAAAAGGCTCTGCACAAAGAAATGTGGTTACAGTCCATAGAGGCCAAAAAACAAAACAAAAAAAAGTGTACAGATACAAAATAAAATCGAAATAACGTAAGCAATCCTGAACATGTGATTTCAGTGAGGGAAACTGTAACAAAGGCACACAAGTACAAAACAACACGACTGCAAAACAAGAACAAGACTGTTTAAAAAGATCAACCATCACTGATATACCGACCTAAACGTGCCATCCCTTACAAAACCCTGTAAGAGTGTCTTTTCTCTCCATTAAAAGCAAAAGTATTTTGCTTTCTTCAAGGCAACTATTCATGAAGGATACATTCACATTTTACAAGTGGCATTTCTATTAGTGGCAATAATAATCAAACGACTGGTGACCATGCCTTAGTTTCCGGTTTCATTTTTTTTTATATATATAAAATGCTATGCCCTGTATAAATGTGGTAAACATGAGTGTAAACCCAATAAAAGGCTGACAGTAATGCTCTCTGTGAAAACAACCTGACATGCAATACAGAAATAAGTGTAATAAATGCACATTTCAATAAAAGGCCCATTATATTCTCGTCAGATTGATTAAAACCAAGCACAAATGTTTGCTTCAGTATTTTTTTGTTTTTGCTGCAGCAGCATATTTTACGCATGCTACAACAAGTGTTTTGGTACTAGTTAACCGATTATGTTGATTTAAGACAACTGCATAATCAAACTCTTAACCGTATGCATTATTAGACAAAATGATCATATACATGGCTGAACACTGATCTATACACTACAGATGAATACATAATCTAATGCAGCAAAGTTTGGCCACAGGAGCCAATTACAAACCAAAATAAGAACTCAAAGAATAATTAATATTATTATGAATGTGTATGCATGTTCGATTAAGGCACAAGTAAAGCAGAATGAGAAACCGCAGCGTATTTGGCTCAGAATATTGTACAGAAACCATTCTAGCCTTCAGTCATGTTCACTAGGGGACAACAGTGGTTTTAGGCACAGCTGAAAAACATCCATTTCTCTCTGATAACTTCCTGTGCATGTTTCCAGCTCTTGTGTGATTTGACAGAATGATTTCTGACCTCATGTCCATGTGCTGCAGTAGTACATCTTTATCAGCTTTAACTTCAGTATAAAGTGCAGCCAAACATTGAGACAGACCGTAACAACCTCCCGCCAGTCAAAAGCAGTGCTGTATCTCCTCATGACAACTGTAGTTTAGAGGAGAATGAATATGGCGCAGTGTAAGTTACCACGATGTAAACTGTGGCTGGATAAAGAGTCAAAGCCAGAGATCACCGGTAGGGGACGTGGACTTCGTTTATACGCTGCCTGAGATGAGACATGAACTCAAACATGGTGGCGGCCAGTGACTGGTGAATGAGGTAACGTGGGAGGCGACCCTGTAAGAAGAAAATACATTTATAATAAATGTATTATATATTATATATATTTTTAGTGCCATCTAAAATAGATAGAACCCTAGTGATATATATAAATCCATTATTTTAATAAATGGATTTGATGTTATATGATGTAATATAAAATATTTATATTTTTAGAGCTGTCAAATCGATTAATTGTGATTAATAACATCTTACAAATGTTTGTAAATATATGTGTGCGTGTATATATATATATATATATATACACACACATACACATACATTATATATTTATAAACTTGTTAGATGCGATTAATCGATTTAACAGCACATATTTTATATAAAACAATACATTTAATACTATTATTAATAATAAATGTATTATATTTAATTGTAAAATGAGACTTATTTTATAAATAAATAAAAATAAATGAGCGGTGTTTGCCTGTGCACAGCTCACCGCTCTATGGTTGGTATTCTAAATATTTTTTTTTAGCATATTGCTTGATTTGTCTGTTGGATTTTTTCCCATCCATTTTAAAATCTGTGATAAATCTGAATGCTTCAAAATGTTATAGTGCACATCTCCTCAACAAGTTGCATGATTTGAGGCATAATTCATGTCCGTAACACAAATGGTGCAGAAAGACATTAAATACTCATTATTTGAATACGTTTAAATGGCTTAAATATACAAACTGGTGGTAAATGAAGCTCTTACCTTTAGGTCTGTATTGAGAACCCAGATGAAGGTGCAAACTGAAGGATTACTGTTGGATTTCAACACCACAAAACCACCAGGACCATTTTCCCCTCTGAGAGAGAGAGAGTTAGTTTAATTTACAGCTTAAATATGTTCTGCATTTTGATTGGCTGAGGACGCGACAGACCTGACGTAGCGATTATGAGGGGGTTTGCTGATGTAGTTGGTTGCCATTCCTGCAGAAATGTAGCAGTCTCGCCTGCGCTCCACCCGACGGACATTCACAAAGTCCCTGAAGGTCAAAAACAAGAAAGAATGTTTGTATTCTCCATAACTAGTATAAATTATCACATAACTGCGTATGGAAAATATATACATTCTAAAAGGAAACTCTACATTGCATTGTGAATACTGCAGCCTATTAATATGGAGAACAATATAAATATACACTGTTCCCATGTAAAACAGACCTAAGCTTCAATTCAACACACACCGAGAAGCACAAAACCATCGTAAGCGTCCTCTCACCTGGGAGACACGACACCTCCAGCAGCTCCTGCAGATACATCATATGACACCATTGTGTTGTCATCCACTCTCTGTAAAATCTATGGGCAGATCAGTGGAGGGAACCGAGAGAATGTTAACCGTAATCTCAAATCCATTCAACGTGAACATTTTTTATTTTTGTAGCTTCTTAAAATTTTGTTAAGGCCTTTTTGTCTTTATAATCCCTTTTCACTAACACACGCCTCACACCCACATGTGTTTCAGCGGTCTTTAACGGAGGTGTCTGTGAGAGAATGTGTACCTGACAAACAGACACCGTTCTGTTCCACTGCACCATCTTCTCCGGCTGCAAAATGACCTCCTGATACACCAGCTCTGCAGAACACTGCAAGAGTGCCTAAACATGCAAAACACAAGTAAGTAACTGATTCTGTATATATGTAGAAACATGGAGTAAGAAGGCCTCATAATACATCGGGTAAATACCTTTAAAATAAACGTTTTCCCATGGAATGGGATTTCAAGTGTATATACTGCATCTCCGAGCTCCTAAGAACAAAATATTTTCATATTAAATGCATATTTCATATTTATCACAAAACCATAAACAAATAACTACTGCAAGCATGGACGTGTACATACACTAGTCTTCTCAAACTTCCAGTTTTCCTCTTGTGTCAGTATCTGTTCCACCACTGCCATGGCCTCCCGTCCCTGTCGTACAAACTGCTTGTCCTAAAAACAAGCGATTACAGAATGATCTTCCCGTACAACGATGTAGGTGTGGGCGATCTTCCCAAAATGACATATCACAATCTTATAAAAAACAATCACGATCTGAATTGCGATCTTCCCAATTTTGAGCTGTACTATCGAGAATATCCAGACTGGAACAAGCCTATGGACTTATCTATTGGCACAATTTAAAACACAGTATTGCATTAAACAATCAGTTGTCAAAATAGTCATTCAATCCTGAGTTAAAGGATTAGTTCACTTGAAAATTGAAAAATGAAAATTACCCCATGATTTTTCTCACCCTCAAGCCATACTAGCTGGCTTTCTTCTTTCAGATGAATACAATCGGAGTTATATTAATAAGCGATTCTGAAGCGAAGCAATGCGTTTGTGTAAGAAAAATATCCATATTTAACACGTTATAAAGTACAACAACTAGCTTCCGCAAGATCGCCTTCTGTATTCTTACGCCTTTACGTAACTTATGAAAAACTGATGTTGCGTCAGTTATGCTTTTCGTTGAATACAGAAGGCGGTCTGGCGGAAGCTAGTTATTTTACTTTATAACGTGTTAAAAATGGATCTTACAAAAACACTTCAAAAGGCCTTTATTAATCCCCCGGAGCCATGCGGAGTACGTTTATGATGGATTGATGCTCTTTTTTGAGCTTCAAACAGGTGGTTTCTGAGCACTGCCATTATAAAGCTTGGGTGATTATTAATATAACTCCGATTGTGTTCGAAGAAAGAAGAAAGTCATATACACCTAAAACCCCAAGTATACTTCGCTTGTCTGTGTTCCACTCCGTCTTGCAGCGCTCACACTGAAAACGCATGGGAATCAGTCTCTTTCAAAGTTTAATGAGCTTTTAATAAGTATTTTTAAAATAAAACGTCCCGCAGTAGACTGCATTTTACGACAGTCACGTTACATGATTTGGAAGTTAAGTTTAGGCTTTTAAGGAGGGGCGAAAGCACATCGCTTTAAAAGAAAGGAACGGCATGCGGCACAATGATCATTTTATCTTGATTATCATGTTTTCATAATCGTTGGAAGCCAAAATCGAAACCGAAACCAAAATTTGATTCATCGCACAGCCCTACTGCTGTTGAACTGCTTTTCAAATGTGTCACGCATGAAAGACATTTGACATTTTTATAATTTGGCCAGTCAGCACAGCCATTAAGTAGGAAGTCATTACTGTATTTTAACATTACGTGGACATAAAAATACACATTCTCTACAATTCGCTTGAAAAGTAGATTGTGAACGACTTCAAGATTGCCCAACCCTTCAATGATGTAACTCGCTGATTAACTACCATAGTACGATGCATCAGTGGAGAAACTAGCCAACTAGTCATGACTGTTTCCTGAAAACCATAGTAACCACTTTAGTTCAACAATATAAGAATGTCATTAATGACGTCACCCGCAGATGGAGGAGTAATAATTTCTGCTAATTAATCTATTTGAGAACGAACATGACACCTAATGAGTACTTCACTGTTTCTGCTCCATATCATTTTGCTTTATTTGATGTTTGACTCATTGTAGGTTCCCTCATACGTCATACTCCAGAGTTCCCTTGCGCATTTTACGCACATGTGCAATGTTTGTTGGAACTATGGTTTCAGGAAATGCAGAATCGTTGAAATATGTTGGTAACGACGGAACTTGCAACCATAGTTGGCTAACGATACTTTCGGGAAATGCACCTCAATTTTGCTTTTTATGAAATAAGTGATTCTTATTACTTTTGGAAAGATGAGAAATTTGGTCATTTTCAGATATTTCTTCCACGCAAACATAATGAAAAGAAAGAAAACAAGAATGTGTGTACTTGTTCTGTTACTGCTCTCCTGCCAATACCCTCTTCATCAAGATCTTCCTCAGAACCTACAGGGCAAACACAAAGATTAGGCAGGAAATAAAGCAAAAAAAGACATCGAGTTGCATTAGAATGAAAGCAAATGGGGTTACCTGCCAGGGACTCTGGCGGAGAGTAAAACTGTCCGTCAGACACGGCTCTAGGACATATCAGAGGGGCCGGCTCACATGCCGCATTAACTGCTGCCAGATACACTGCAGGAAATGAGGAAATGACAGATCATCAATGTAGTGGTCTTCCTAAATGGACTTTCCCAAACATCAGTGACAGTCTTAATGTGCATCTCTAGAACTAAGTAGAAGCATGTTTCCCTTCCCAAATCTTGAAGTTATATGACTATTTGTGACGAAGTAATGCGACTACCTGACCACAAGACTATTAAAATGACATATCACAGGAAAAGGATCTGTTCTTCCTCTTTTGAAAGGCCTTGCACTATGGAGGCACTCAAATTCTCACAATTCGAACTTCCCCAGTCCACCCACAACTAATAAGCCAAATCTGCTGGCTCAGAAATCATCACGACTATATCATCACAACCATGAGCAAACTAAAATATGATTATCTACATTTACATAACACTAGTTCAGTATTATTAGACGTCTCAGACGTTTTTACTGATTTCATCTGGAAGAGGTCAGCCAATCATAAAGCTTCAATTTCAAACAGCTTAATTCTAATGGTCTTAGAGAGAATGGAAAATGGTAATGAAAAAACAAATTATGAGGCCTTAAAGGATTAGTCCACTTTCAAATAAAATTTTCCTGATAATTTATGTCATCCAAGATGTTCATGTCTTTCTTTCTTCAGTCGAAAAGAAATTAAGGTTTTTGATGAAAACATTCCAGGATTATTCTCCTTATAGTGGACTTCAATGGTCTCCAAACGGTTGAAGGTCAAAATTACAGTTTCAGTGCAGCTTCAAAGAGCTTTAAACGATACCAGATGAGGAATAAGGGTCTTATCCAGCGAAACGATCGTTCATTTTTGGAAAAAAATACAACTGTATATGCTTTATAAACGCAAATGATTGCCTTGCACATGCTTCCGTTTTCCGTATTGAGTATTCAACTTACGGAACAAACGTGACGCCAGTTCAGTTTTTTTTCCGTAAGTAGAATAGGGAAGGTGTAGGACATACAGCGTAAGCTTTTTGAAGAATACGGAAAACGGAAGCATGTGCAACATTTGGGTTTATAAAGCATGAAAATCGAAAATGACCGATCGTTTCGCTAGATAAGACCCTTATTCCTCGTCTGGTATCGTTTAAAGCCCTTTGAAGCTGCACTGAAACTGTACTTTTGACCTTCAACCATTTGGAGGCCATTGAAGTCCACTATAAGGAGAATAATCCTGGAATGTTTTCATCAAAAACCTTAATTTCTTTTCGATTGAAGAAAGAAAGACTTGAACATCTTGGATGACATGGGGGTGAGTAAATTATCAGGAAAATTTTATTTGAAAGTGAACTAATCCTTTAACGGGGGCTGCTCTTTTCTCACCTCTCTCATCCTCTGCTTCCTGTGTGAGCACTTTGAAATCCAGAAACCAGGTTTCCAACCATGCCACCACAAACGAGGTGATGGGAAGAACATAGCCAAAAGCATTCTGACTAAACAACTGAGACAACAAAGAGACAACTATGACCTCATACATCCATTTCTATTATCACAGTAATGTAATAAAATATATAAAGAATTCAGATAGCTGTTACTGGTTCATCTGAGGAACAAAGACTATGTGACTTCCCCTCATATAATTTAAAACATTGAAATAGATTAGGAAGATAAAACATTAACTATCTTACATCTGATATGATGACTTTGGCGATGAGGAAGGCGCTGGTCACCAGAGTAGTGATCTGAGATCAGAGAACAAAAAGACAATGATCATATCCAAACCTTTAAAAGTTTAAAAGCCTGATATATATGAATGTGTGTATTTTGAGATTTTTGAAATTTATTATTTATAATTATTTTTTATTATCATCATATC
>RJVU01042532.1:1325354-1342299 GCA_003731715.1 Anabarilius grahami
GTAATTATATACATATCAAATATATAAAATAAATATTATATTAACTAAAAATGCAAATATTAAAATGTTTATAGGCTGGTGTTGGTCTTTCTTACCGCAATGACCCACCAGTGTCTCAGTCGAAATGCAGCATAACCAATCTGCAAACATAGAAATCTAAACACAGCTAAAAGCTGAGCGGGAACAAGCAAAGGAGAAAAAGAGAGAGATTATTGCTATTATTGTCTGTGAAACCGGGCCATAAAGTAAAAACTAAGGATTTAACAGTGCTGATCCTTAAGAAAGGTAGTAAATAACAGAGTTTTGACATGTTTCTAGGATGCCATCAGTGTTTTGCAGATTTTATAGACTAATGCTTTACCAAAAAAATAAGAAAAAACTAAAACTGGAACAGTTTAATGATTAACATTTTATACAGTTGTGTTTGTTTATACAAGTGTGCGTTTGTGTGTTAATGAATAGCATGAAAGAGTGAGATATCACATCATTTCAACAGTGAAAAGAAGTTTAAAGCCATTACAAAATTATATAATCTTTTATTATGGTTCACAAAGTAACAAGGCATTTGCTTTTTGATACTTACAAATATATCAAAGAAAGATGACACAAAGTTGTATTTAACAACCTCATTCTCAAGACTGGTCCATATACTCTTACTGATCTGAGAGACAGAGAGAAAGACAGATCAAACTTACAATGTTCAAATTCAAAATTTAAAATGCATCTATCTATCTATCTAGTTTTATTTCCATATAATTCATAAAATATTTCCATATATTTTATAAAAATGAATACACATTTCTATTTAATTAATAAATATGGTTAAAAATAACTTAAACTAAATACTCAATGCAAAAAATACAGTTAAAAATTAATATGCAAATTACACTGCAAATTTTGCATGACTCTTTTCATCAGAGGAAGTGAAACGGGCACGTACAATCAACTGGAAATATGAACCCAAATTACAATAGCCAAAGCAAAAAAAGGAAGTACAAACTGCACGAGAGAGAAAAACAATTAGCACTGCGCAAGAAGACAATTTGGAAACACACAATAAAAAAAACTTACATTTAATTCAATGATCCAGAGCAAAGTGATGAAGAGGAGGTCAAACGTAACAAAGAGGCAGAACGTTCGGCGGACGTCTGAGAAGGCTTTCCTCTCTCCCGGGGGCAGCGGGGGGTAGTAAGGAGAGGGAAGGGAGAGGGACGCCTGGGAATACGAGGCGTTTAAAGAAGCAATGGCTGGAAGACTTCCCTCCAACTCTCTGTAGTCTACGCCACTCGGCATACCTACATGCAGTTGGAGCGCATCACCTGAACCAGAGAAGAAAAGATGATCAAACAGAGATACATGCTTTATCTGGCTTTCATGCAACAACATACTGCCATTACACACAAACTGAAAGAACAGTGATCAAAGCAACATGCAGGAATACATGATCTAATCAAGCAGCCTTTGACTACTTTTAGAACCGGTCTAAAGTAGCCTTTTGTAGTGTATCTGATTGCATATTTAAATGCTATATATTTATGCTTAATTTTTTGCATTTGTGCTTCAATCAAATTTTGTTAACCATTTTAACATAAAATTGCTACTTCAAACATACTAAAAATATAACATTTGTTGTAAAGTAATTGAAAATGTTGGCAACTCTAAAGATAATTATAGATCATTAAAATCTAACCTGATCTCTCTGCCATATTTATGAAATTTACATTATGACAGCAGGTATGGTGATTAAACAGACCTTTAACTTTCAGTACTTAATAGCACTATCTTCCCTGTTTGTCTAAAGAATGAATGAATAAATTAATTAAATCATATGACATAAACAGGCTAGATAACACATATTTGGCAAGCAAAAGCATCACATAAGCATGCAGTTATTGATTCTGCACTGTCAACATGAATGTAGTTCCACAGTGTGTGCCAATAAGAATAACAAACAAGCTTTAAACATATTTCACTGTAAAAGTTCATCATTTGTTAACAAATACTCGATATTCAGAAAAGACGTAATTAATATTCATGAGTATATTCACACGTATAGTGTACAGCTCGTGTATCGGAGCATAAACAAGCTTGTAGCTCTAAACTTAAACACTTACTGACCTATAAAGCAACTCAGCGTTTAGTTAACAGTTGAAAAAACTTGTTTATAAGTTTTTTATAAAAACCAAAACCGCTGTTAATCAAAAATCAGCCGATGAGAGACAAAGTAAAGACGAAACTCACCAAAAATCAGCGCATCACTCTCATTATCAGCCTGCTGCTCTTCCGCGATAATAACCGGATGTGAGAGAACGTCACATCCGCCAGCTGATAGAGCTGCACTCTGACGCGCTCGTGGTTGAAGTGTGAGAGAGATGGTCAAGCAGTATTTCGTATATGCACGTTAATTATTATATAATATAGGAGATATAACACACACACATTTAAATAAATGCTAATAAGAATTTTTATCGGGTAGCCTATAAGTTCAAAAAATGAATGACACTTGTACTTTCAGTTTCAATTCAACCACAACAACACGAGGTGATGTCTGTAAACTGTAGTTTTTTCATAAACATGCTATTGGTCTGAGAATTCCCAACTGTTAGTGATACTACAGCAATTGCAGTGTTTGAGTTTCATTTCCTCCGTCTGCCACATGCTCCATAACTCACCATAAAACACATCCCTGTATCGTGTGAAGTAGGTCACAGTGTCACATCTCGTGTGCAGCCCCACCTATCCGTTAGCCACAATGGCAAACACAGGTTTCTAATGCAAATATTGGGAAGTTTCCTAATGCTGCATCTTCTTAGTGCTGCTGTGATAGTTAAAGCAGAAGCTGAGAAATCACAGAAGTGTTCCTCTCAAATATGGACCACCTCTTATGGGAATCCAAACCAGATCAGTTTCGGCCCAGATTTTGTAGAGGCAGAGACATTCAAGATGTGAGACCACTGTGCCACCATCTGTTTACAACAGAAACTGAATGTTTTTGCCAAAACTGCTAATGCTTGCTTGCCTTGGCGGCATCGAACTGAAAATATGCCTGGTTGATGAACATTTGAATTGGTTAGAGAAACAAAAATCTTACTTTATTTCCAAATATAAAGTAACAGGACTTTGTCAGAGGTCAAATTTTGTCCAAATGGCAGCAGTATTGAAGACTATGAAATATAGTTAGCCAGTTACGAACCCAAAATATGATAAAGAAAAGATTAACACTAATTCAGTGCAAATATATTTATTGATACAGAGACTTTAACCTAAAACAGTTCCATAGTTCCTATGGATGTATTTACTTATTTGGTACATTTTCTCAGATTCACTACGTTAATCAAAATCAACAACATGTACCTGCATGAGCTTTGGAGGATTATATATGCATACAAATATGATTATATTCAATATAAAGCAGTATCATTTCTTAAAAAAAGCAATATGTGGCTGTTATTTCATCATTTAAAATCATTATTAATCATTTTTAAAATGATTTAGTTCAACAGTTTTCCCTTAAAAGACCTTGCTAAGGAAGAAACTTAAGTTATAAGTTACCCAGCTAATATTAATGCAAGTTGTTAACTAAACAAATGAAATGATTTGCATAAGTTTCTGATATTTCTGATGCACATGAGCTGTCGCCCCGAGGCACTGAATTTGGAGATTTTATTATCTGTAACCAAATACAGTCATATCAAGAGATGCAAATTCTATTCAGTACGCAAATAAGATGTTTATAGCAGCTTTGATCACAATGTCATTAATGAACCACAAATGAATCACAAAGACAACACTGTAGGAATGCATTATTCACAGTCAGTCATGATTCATGTCTCCCGCAGCAGTGGAGTTACCGAGATGAAGCGAACTATCGTATTCGGCTGTTTTGTTACTGCTAAATTTACTGCATATGCAGACCAACTGCCAGGATGTTGGTAGTGGTTTAACAAATAACGCTAAACAATAATGCTGCTAAATACTTAGTGAGCCTTTCCATGTGCTCCAGGATTAATGTTCTTGGCAAATGACTTTATGGGATTCAGTATAACAATTGTCTGTACACTAGATGGCAGTGTAGGCCCACAGAATTGCACCAATCGCAAAACATACACATAATGAACAAACCATAAAACATGACACATGAAATGATCACATATCTCGACACTTTACATTCATACCACGCTGCTCATAGATCTAAACATTTGTACCTGTTTGTTTGAATGTATGAAACGCTTATACAAGGATGATATAATATGTGACTGCTGAATGATTTTGCTATATATATAAATCTCTATTTCATGGAAATGTCGGGGTGAATTAATCTTTTGAGGTTGTTTGACCGCTCCAAAATTTCAGTCTTTCAGAGTTTTTTAAGTCTCTTTTTCTCTCAGAATACAAACAGATAGCTGTTATCAAATAATGGAATCAATGACAATCAATAAACAATAATTCTGATTTCCAAATAAAATTCTGCATTATGAAAAAAAAAAATCTCTAAAACTCTATCAGTCCACATTTCTACTCTCCTCCACTGCCATATTGTCTGCTGCTTCTACATCCTCCTCTTCCTCCACCTCTTCATCAGTAGGTGCTGTGGCTCCTGCCTTTTTTATGCCAGGCTGCTGTTCTGCCCCGTCCCTTTGCTCCTGTGAATCTTAAAAAGGAGATTTTATTTTAAAAAATGAAAGTAAAAAAACAATATATAATCAACAGATAATCACATCTCTGATTGGCTAATCATCTGGTTGAATGATAGAGGTGAGATACAAATGTGATCATGTTTGTTAAATTTCTAATCTGGATGTTTTTCTGGAATATTTTAGAACTGATATGAGAGAGTAGTGCAATATAAGGAAACACCAATGATGTTTTAATGACACAAAGACCAAATATACTTCATCAATGCATACATATAAGACTAAGATTGATTGTTTTAGGGTTTTTTTTGTAATAAAAAGTGGAAATTTGCACTGAAATTTAGTGGAAAAAGCAGAGATGCACAATGACAGACTATTAACTCTGAAAAACTGTGCTGCACTTACTCTTAAAAACCCAATAACCCAAAGTCCACCACCAACTCTATAATAATATATATATATATACACACACATATATACATATACACACACCGGTCAAAAGTTTGGACACATTACTATTTTTGTTTTTGAAAGAAGTCTCTTATGCTCACCAAGGCTGAATTTATTTAATAAAAAATACAGGGGGAAAAAAGCAATATTGTGAAATAATATTATTACAATTTAAAATGATGGTTTTCTATTATAATATACTTTAAAATATAATTTATTTCTGTGATGCAAAGCTGAATTTTCATCAGCCATTACTCCAGTCTTCAGTGTCACATGATCCAATTCTTTGATGAATAAAAAGTTAAAAAAGAACAGCATTTATTTAAAATAGAAATCTTTTGTAACAATATACACTACCGTTCAAAAGTTTGGGGTCAGAATTTTTTTCTCTTTCTTTTTTTTTTCAAAAAAGAAATTATTACTTTTATTCAGCAATGATGTGCTAAATTGATAAAAAGTGATATTACAGACTTATATTGTTAGAAAATATTTCTATTTTGAATTAATGTTGTTCTTTTTAACTTTTTATTCATCAATGAATCCTGTAAAAAGTATCACAGGTTCCAAAAAAAGTATTAAGCAACACAACCGTTTCCAACATTGATAACTGAACATCAAATCAGCATATTAGAATGATTTCTGAAGGATCATGTGACACTGAAGACTGGAGTGATGATGCTGAAAATTCAGATTTGCATCACAGAAATAAATTAAAATTTTTAAGTATATTCAAATAGAAAACCATTATTTTAAATTAATAATATTTCACAATATTAGTTATTTTTTCTATATTTTTGATCAAATAAATGCAGGCTTGATAAGCATATAAGAGACTTCTTTTAAAAACATTAAAAATAGCAATGTGTCCAAACTTTTGACTGGTACTGTGTGTGTGTACACACACACTTACATTTCCCCCAGTTATAGTATTAGTAATAGTAAGTATATATTAATAGTCAAGACAACATAAATTTCTCCTACTATTGGCTGATGTGATTTGAAAAAAAGAATTGATCACAAATGTCACTGTTCTGTGAAGATGGCCTATATTTCCTGATGATAATGACCTTAGTACAGACCACATATATATGTATAGGGTGATGTGATCCTCTGTGATGTGATATTAAGATTACCAGGTGTGCAGGATGAGGATAGCTCCTCCCCCCCTCTCTGAATAGGCTCCTCCCCTTCCTCCTCTACATGAGGATACACACCTAATTTCTGCATTTGAGCTTCAGCCATCTGCTGCACGGCTATAAACACATGACCACAAACACACACACACACACACACACACACAGGGGATACACACAAATCAGGTATCACCAAATCACAAGGGAACACACGGGAACATACACAAACACACACAGGTAAAGAGGGAAGGGTCCGTTTATTATTTTAACAAGACTTCTGCACTGTGCCGACAGGAACGGGTTTTATTTATGCTGCAGTGACAGGACATGTATGGACAGGGATAACCCACCTGCCTTACTTTCTGCAAATAGATGATTCACACGCATATTTAGAGACAATATTACAGTAATGCATAGCTATCTTCACAATACATTATTAATAGAACAAACTCATTTCATCATGAGATTTTTATTTTTTTTGCAGAATATTTACATTTGTTACATTTTGAAACTTTTGAGGTTTTTCATAGAATTCCATAAATAAATCTAGGATCAAATGAGACAATTAAGCAATATGAGACAATTAAGCAATATTAGACAAGGAGTGCTGTCAAATTTAATATCAACTTTGATTTCAAATGGATTTTGCCTTAAACAATAAGTTCATATCGCTAACTGACAATTTAGACAAAATACGCAGTTATTTTGTTTTTCCTCTGTCAATGAAACTAAGCCGAAGACGAAAACAGCAGCACCGTTATGTTGACATAATCTAGTAATCGAGATTGTCCTCAGTGGGTCACAATCTTTGTAGTGCACTGATCTGATGGCGAATGTTTCTGATGGACGTCTGTCCTCTAAAACTGTGTGTGTGTTTGCAGCTGTATGCTATCTGCTGTAATCCAGGATGATCCAGAGCAGCACAGACTCACACCCATCACAGCTGTCACCATCTCTAATCTTACACACACACACACGGTAAAATGGGAAAAACAGACTTGCAGCTTGGGAGAGTTTTTAAGCCCAGGGCCAGCACAGTGCAGGAAAGTCTTCGGAAACATTTTATATGTATATACCAACGGAATGTACATAATACAGTAGGCACAGATCACATATCACAGGCAAAACTACAGGCTTTTACCTTTTAATGATGGTGGCTGGTAGATATTTGGGTTGATTCGTTTTGGCTTGAGGACACCATTTTCTCCTACAACCCACTGAAGATAGTTTCAATGTCAGTAAATTACAGTATCAACATACATAAGAACACGTTAAATATATGTATGATGTTATTTTAACTACATTCTCACCTGAAAACTCTTAAAAATACAGTTTGTGGTACAATAAGTGTAGTATTTGTAAAAAATATGGTGGATTTGCTCGGCCGCCATGACAGTGAAAAAGTAGGAGTGCTGTTATCGCAAGAATATCGCACAGCTCTCAGCCAATCAGAATCGAGAACCAGAAAGAACTTTGTATAAATATATATATACACACACACACACACACACAGGTGCATCTCAATAAATTAGAATATCATGAAAAAAAAAGGTTTTTCTGTCATTTAAATCAAAAAGTAAAACTTAAATATATTCTAGATTTATTAGACAAAGTAAAATATCTCCAGACTTTTGTTTTCATTTTGATGATTACATCTTGCTACTCATCAAAATCAAAAAAATCAGTATCTCAAATTATTAGAATATTTAATTTCAAGTTCTATTAAATTACCATTCTCAGGGTATAAATACTGGGTTTAGGTCAGTAATCCCAACAGCAGTCATGGGGAAGTCTGCTGACTTGACAGTTGTCCAGAAGACGATCATCAAGACCCTCTACAATGAGGGTAAGCCACAGAGGGTCATTGCTGAAAGAGCTGGCTGTTCGCAGAGTGCTGTGCCAAAGCATATTCATGGAAAGTGTATAAGTGAAAGGAATGACCGCAGGCTTGAGCAGATTATCAGGCGAAGCTGATTTAAGAATTTAGGAGAGCTTCAAAAGGAGTGGACTGAAGCTGGAGTCAGTGCATCAAGAGCCACCGCACACAGACGTCTTCAGGAAATGGGGTACAACTGTTACATTCCACGTACCAAGCCACTTCTGAACCAAAGACAACGTCAGAAGCGTCTTACCTGGGCTAAGGAGAAAAAGTACTGGACTGTGGCTCAGTGGTCCAAAGTCCTCTTTTCAGATGAAAGTAAATTTTGCATTTCATTTGGAAATCAAGGTCCCAGAGTCTGGAGGAAGAGTGGAGAGGCACAGAAACCATGTTGCTTGAAGTCCAGTGTGAAGTTTCCACAGTCAGTGATGGTTTGGGCTGCCATGTTATCTGCTGGTGTTGGTCCACTGTGTTTTCTGAAGTCCACAGTCAACGCAGCCATCTACCAGGAAATTTTAGAGCACTTCATGCTTCCTTCTGCTGACAAGCTTTATGGAGATGCTGATTTCATTTCCCAGCAGGATTTGGCACCTGCACACACTGCCAAAGGTACCAAAAGCTGGTTCAATGACCATGGTGTTACTGTGCTTGATTGGCCAGCAAACTCGCCTGACATGAACCCCATAGAGAATCTAGGGGGTATTGTCAAGAGGAAGATGAGAGACACCAGACCCATTAATGCAGATGACCTGAAGGCCGCTATAAAAGCAACCTGGGCTTCCATGGGCTTCCATTACACCTGAGCAGTGCCACAGGCTGATTGCCTCCATGCCATGCCGCACTGATGCAGTAATTCATGCAAAAGGAGGCCCAACCAAGTATTGAGTGCATAGAAATGAACATACTTTTCAGAAGCCTGACATTTCTGTTTAAAATATCCTTTTTTTTATTGATCTAATGAAGTATTCTAATTTATTGAGATAGTGAATTGGTGGATTTTTATTAAATGTGAGCCAAAATCATCACAATTAAAAGAACCAAAGAGAAAGTACTTCAGTCGGTGTGCATTGAATTTATTTAATACACGAGTTCCACAATTTGAGTTGAATTACTGAAATAAATGAACTTTTCCACGACATTCTAATTTATTGAGATGCACCTGTATTTATACACACACACATAAAGTGGCAAATCTACGCAATTATTTATCATACAAAAGTAAACAAAAAATCCATAATTATTGAAATGTATTAATACTATATTACAATAAAGTACATAGGTCAAACAATATGCAAAATCATAAATGATTATAATATTATATACTTAAATGATTATATATATTATATAATTAATTAATATTTGCTATAATAATCATTTAAATAAAATTATTGCTAATTATTATTAAACTGAAGAGGAACAATTCAGTTTTTATTGTGAATATTGTAAATGTACAACAGCAGGAATAAATCTCCTTCTAAACAATTCTTTTGTTTCTAAATAATACAAAGTTTTTTTATACGGAGCCCCTAAAGGGACATGGTAATTGAAAAATTTGTTAGGGGTGGAAAAAGAATACGGAGAAATGTAGTGTTTGATTGCAAAATGTTGGGGTTCCTCCGAGAAACGTGTTCCCTAGCAAAACTTTTGCGTTTGCTTGCAAGGGAACACAAAGTTTCTCAGGGGAACGCAAATCTTTTGCAAGAGAATGCAGAAGCATTGAAATATCTTTTTTCCTCCCATCACCATGTCTTTTTAGGGGCTTCATATTTTTACAATGGTATTATTTATATATACTCAACATTGTTCATTCAATGTATTGCCCTTTCCATGCAAATGAATTATGAATGCAGTTTAACCTCCAGAACTGAGGTGGCACTGTGGTACCTGATGGCTGGTGATGTCATCCTCGGGAGATGTTTGGTCTGCTACTTTGAACAACGTGGCAGGTGTGGGTCTTCGTCGGCGAATCTGAAAGACAAGCAGCAGAGAATTGTTAAAGAAAATTAGAAAATTAAACAAAATCATCATCACATTACGCATAAGTATGATTGAGTAGTCATGCAGTGGACAGTTTTATCCAGTGATTAAGAGTAATTATAACAGGTTCAGCCCCACTGCAACATTATAATTCCTTTCACAACATCAATTCATATTACCTTGTAATATATATTTTTTGCTATCCATCTAATCTTGTTACAGTTAAATGAACCTTTTTTGCATCAATTTGTAATGCAAATGTGTGGTAATGTGTATTACATTAATATTTATTGTGTTGTATTTGTAATTCATCTCCATCACAATCTATCACCAACCCCCTGCAAAATCCCCATTTGGGAAACCCTGTTCTAGATGTCGATTTTAATCAGGGCATTTTGAATATATGTCATTGCACGTGTGAGAACTTGGCCAAAAAAAAAAAAGAAGTGAATCAGAGAGCTGAATCTGCTGCCTCCCTCCACTCAAACCCTTTCGATTTTCTCTACCCAAAACTCTGAATAAAGAACAATCATACAAATCTGCCAAATACACCAGGACACAAATGGAAAAAGTGACTCGACAGTACAACAAAGCTCAAAAGTACACAACTAATGATCTCAAGAAAAGAACTCTAGTCTTCTAGTTAGAATCTCCTAGTCTTCTAGGAACTCTGCCAGGTAAACAACCCACATCATGGCAAAATTTTGACTGAAACCTTCCAATTCCTAACTTAAATTAAAAGCGAGAGTTCACCAAAAGAGAACAGGAGAGTAGTTTATGTGAGCATCAAAATGCAGTCCTTTATGGATAATAAAGTATCTTTAATTTTCAAATTAACTATAGATAAATGAAATTTCACAAATCAATTGTGCCATTTAAACAGTCAAAATGGATTCAGTGCGTTTGACCTCAAACAAAACCCATGAGAAAAGCACTTCAAAGGTGAACATCTTTCACCAAAGAACACCTGATTAAATTTCAGAGGAACCTTCAAAAGGAGAACAGAAGCTTTAAAGGATTACACAAGGGCTTCCTTTAACCCAGGGGTCTCAACTCTGGTCCTCAAGGTGCACTTTCCTTCAGAAGCTGTCACTCATTTCGAAGGCCGCACCCTCCGGAGGGTGCAGCCTTCGAAATGAGACACAGCTAAAGTTTTGTTCCAACTTTAATTATTTACGTCATTCGTTTTGGCAGTTCATTTACACAACAATGGTGTTTTGGCGGCCTGAAAACGCAAGCTTTTGAAATCAGGTTTCAAAGTGCACGTTTTTGAAAATGATGCCGTTACCATCTCCATGTAAACAACAAAAATGTGAATTTGTGAAAACCGTGAAGTCATGCGCATGCTTATTACGTGTTCAGTCTATGGGTGCATGTTGTTTCTTTACAAAGTGACATCGCGAACTACTGGTCTAGCAGCATAATGCAGAGTTTTTAGTTGTTTTTGCAGATTCTTGTGAACAGGGATCGTTTTCGTCTGTACGCGAAAAAAAACAAAACAAAACAAACTTCCGTTTTTAGTACATCATGTACATCATGTCATGTAAACACCCTCAATTTGATCAAGGTTCGAGCTAAACTCTGAGATGAGTGCAAACTTTCACCCTAAAAAAGTAAATTATTCAGTGGTTCATTTCAACACCTTAAGCTCTTTTCATCATGAACTATATTTTCTTAAATCTAAATGGTTCTGTGGTGATCAAAGGAAATTCTTGACAATTTCTTGGGGGTTTACGCAGCATTGCCATTGAAGAGAACCATTCTGGATTCCACCAAATAACTTTCAGTGAACAGCATTTAAAAGAACCATTTTCTTAATGTGTAAAGAAATCTAAAGAACCTTTTTCCACTATAAAGTATCTTTTGTGCAATAGCAAGGTTCCATGGATGTTAAAGGTTCTTGCAACCACCAATATCAGTAAGGAACCTTTATTATTTCGAATTTGCATGACATAAATGGTTTCTGCAGAACTAAAGAATAAAATGTTCTTTGTAGACCTTAAAAGATTCTGCAGTAGAATTTGGCATTTTTTCTTAGCTCTATTTGGAACCTTTATTTTTTAAGAGTGTAGAAACATCTAATGTTCTACTGGCTTTGCACTACATGTATGTTAATGATTCTACATAATGGAAAAACTCTGAATAAGAGCAAAGTTTTGAATGTTACCAAGAAGCTCTCCAAATAAAGGACAAGAAAGAATTGCCATCCATTTGAACTTTCCACAAGACCACCTGGATGTTCTTCAGTAGCACTGGAACATATTTCACAGTGCTCTGGAGAAAACAAAGTGTTCCGTGGCAAATCAAAAAAAAATTAACATTTGTTCAGTGAGGTGTGGCAATGTAGGGGTGAAAAAGAAACACTATCAAATGTCTTTTGTGTAGTTTGCTACAATTAACTTTGATGAAAAGCACATTTTTGGAACCAATCATGCAGAAATCCAGATAATATCTTATTATTAAAGTTTTTCTCAGAACTCTATGCGGTCTAAATAAAGTTACATGAATATTTTACCTCATAGCACTGTTTTACCCTGCTTTTCCATTACATATCCCATAGTCTCGCGTAGCCAGACCTTCAGACTGACGGCAGAAGGTCTGAACTCTATCACAGCTTTCATTGGCCAAGGACCGCCCAAGAGAACATTTGACGGACATGTAACGCAACCAATCACAGTTCGTTTTGTTCCGCATCATGTTTAGGGGCATGTAAATGCAAAGTCGATGTCCCTACAATAACAGTCCGGTGTGCATCTAATAAACTATTCATTCAAGAACGTTGTGCAAGTTTACTGCAACAGCGGAGCCGCGAACTTCACATTCTTTTGAAAAAAAGTTGATCTTTAGTTGATCCTGGTAAGCACTCATTGTCACAGTTGTAAACATGACGGTGTTCTTCTTCCATGAGGGGGTTTGACATCACAACATTTGTTTCCAGGAGGACCATTAAAGAACGCAACACATTACGTCTCCTGGAAATCCTGTAGAATTCAACCAACCAGATGACCAGATCCTGAAGTGTTTCCAGGTAAGTGTGCCATATGCATCAGACGTTCAGCCAGTTCAGTGAGTGCAGAGGTGTTGTGTGCGCTGTGAACATGATGGTTAATGTAGTTCTAGACTACATGTAAGCACGCATTTACTCATCTCACTTGCCTAAAATAAATATGAAAAATGACACAATATACTTTTTGTATTTAATCTCACTTTATTAATCAATGTCTTTGCTGCTGACCAACAATCCACTTACTAATAAGCAACCATACTAATAAGCAAAAATACATCTCACGTATTTAATTGTATTATTGCTGAAGTAAGTGTGTTGAACTTTCTTCTCCTGCATCCTATTCTTGTGTGATCCAGAATGGCACAGCTGAAAAGTTTGTTTCTGTTTTGTTTTTTTGAAAGTAACAATATTGTAACGTATTACTTTTAAAAGTAACTTTCCCCAACACTGTTGCCAACCAACATAAAACAACATCTCCCATCTCAAACTAAAAAACAGGTTGTGCAATTTGCAAACTTTTCCATCTCCAGCCTTTTTCACTCATGGATGTGCATTAGCATTTGACCTAATTGGCTGTGTCTGTATTATTCTCTCGAAACAAAACTGGCATGCATGCATCTCTGCTTCAGTATTCAATAGTTCCTGCCTCGGATGACACAGTCCATCTGTTTATTGACTGTCTATTGCATATTACAGACTAAACTCTAATCAGGCCGGGTGACTTTACACAAATTCCAAGAAAGTATCAGTTTGCCTGGAGACAAGGTCATATTTATAAGGTCCTGGGTTGATAAAACAAGCATTTTGGAGGAGGAAATAATCACTGGATTTGCCAAAGTTTTTTTTTTTTTAAGCAAGCAAGTAAACTAGATACAATTTTTTTTTGTAACAACTAATGTGCATCAGCTGTTTTCATGTGTCCTTAGAAAAATACAACTACTACTACTAGCAGAATAAGGTCAGTAAGCAATGCCCTAGCAACCACATTGCAACATGCTAAAACCATCCGAACACCATAGGAACCATACAGTAACATACTAAAAAAATCATCCAGAACATCCTAGGAACAACATAGCAACATGCTAAAACTACTCTGAGCACCTTAGTGACAGCATAGTAACAGTCGCAACCATTCACAACACCTTTAGGCATAATGGCAGCAAGTTTTGCACAGGCAAACGCCACTCACATTTACTTCAAAGAATACAAACATCTAGTTCAGATCATTCTTTGAACTCCTGATGTTTTGTCTGGCAGTTTGATAGCTGACAGTTGATGTTTTGTCTGTAACCCAATTGCTGTTTTGGGGTTGATGCAGTCATTTAATCTTGAAAAGCATGTCACAAGACAATAATCGGCCACATCTTCGTACACATGTAAGAACTGAAGCACTACAAAACCTTTCTGTTTTTGCTAACTCTTTTTACAAGAGGTGCAGACACATTACATTTTTATTAAAACAGTTGTGATAATGACAGGTTAGCGGCATTTTCTACGCAAACAGAAAGTCCTGTTTCCCAGATGTACTTGCTGTTATGATATTACGAGTCCCTCTTTCCCTCAGGTTCTGTTAAATATTTGTGTTTTATGTTTTACACAAACAGTTCCAGCATTTTTTGAATTGCAGACTAGAAACGCTGGTTGTTTATAGGCACATTTTAAGAAACCAATTGATTACCATTGCATTAAGTATATATAGCAAAGTACCAACATAGCACCATCGTATGTTTTTGTAGGGGTCTGTTGAATGAACCTGGACATGCACATCCAATTGTATCTAACAAGATGCACTTTAGCATGAATTTAGCAGTGAATCTGATGGTGTGTGTAACTGAGTATAAAATCACAGTCTTTGTTCATTTCTGTTTACCCACAAACATGCACCGCACCAAAGGTCACCTTTCGACGTCAATGAGTCTCTGTGTGTGTAGATAGCAGATTAACTGTAAAATAAAGAGTCTTGCAACTTTTTTCCACAGCATTTTACACCCATGTCCTAGAAGGCCATATTTTTCTGGAATACTTCAGCAGATTTTCAGTCAGTGGCTCTGGAGCGTAGCTTGACCATTGTGAGAGCTCAATGACAGTTTCGTACGGCTCAAATTACATAATCTCAATCTCTGGCGCTGTCATCACCTTTTTATAATACAAGCGGTCACCATGTCTTCTTATGTAATATATTATGTGCCCTTTCTCTTTTAGTTTCAAACTGTATTTAGGGTCTGAGACCATGTTGGAAATCTGAGATTTAAAATAACATTTAAATCCGGAAGTATCTGAAGGTTGCTGGAGGAAGAAAAAAAGAAGTTATAAAATGAATAAATAATATGTCTGCACTATTTACAGTCACTAATATGGCATTTTCAAATCCTTTTGTACTCCAGTGCTGCTGGCATTGATGCAAAATGAGACACGCCAAATACTAAGACAACCTCAAATTCATATTTTTCAAATTCAAAGTTGTATTTTCATGTCAACTTTTCATTCATATTGTTATGCTGATAGTATACATTATGATTTTATGGTTGTGATGCTATGATTTAAAGGGGTGGTTGATTATGATTTCACTTTTTTAACTTTAGTTAGTTTGTAACGTTGCTGTTTGAGCATAACATCTGCAAAGTTACGATGCTCAAAGTTCAAAGCAAAGGGAGATATTTTCTTTTAAAGAAATCGCTTTTTAAGGACTACAACAAACGGCTAATAGGGACTAGAACAAGTTTCTTCCTGGAAAGTTTCTAAAATGTACTTAAACCCCACCCCCAAGAATACGCAACAAAGGGGGTGAGGCCATGTTATTGCATTACGGTACGTAACACAAATGCAATAACATGTCATAAAAGCAAGATGACAACATAAGTTATAACCGTAATTAAACTAAACTATACCTGTTCTATCCTTATGCAGCATATATTCTCTGGCTCTGTAGGATCTTACAACAGTTCCCACAGGAGCGGTTTATAGATTATCATGACAGAATATGCTAATCAATGACTTTAGGATAGTTAACTCCACATCAACTACATAAATACATCAACTAACCATTCAGAAACTTCCTGTTGCATTCTACATGTTGTCACTTCTTCTTGAGTCTCTCCATCATTGTCCGACTCCGGTTTGAATATAAAAGGCTGAACAGTTTTTGACATTTTCAGTGAGTCCGCGCGAGGTAATCGGCGCTGCTAACACAAGCTCTTGAAACTCCGCCCTCTTCTTGAGAGCAGCAGCTCATTTGCATTTAAAGGGACACACACAAAGACGGAGCGTTTTTGCTCACCCTCAAAAAGTGGCAAATTTAACATGCTATAAAAAATGATCTGTAGGGTATTTTGAGCTAAAACTATACATACACACTCTGGGGACATCAGAGATTTTAAATCTTGTAAAAGTGACAATATATGACCCCATTAAAACCTTGTATAAAAATATAGTATATCCAGCAAAATCTGCATTCTATTATAAAAATAAAACCTACACCCACTCTATTATGAAAAAACAAAAACAAAATAAATTATAAAAATACACCCAGTCTATTATAAAACAAAATCAAATCAAATCTACATCCACTCTACTATAAATTAAGATAATAATCTATTATACAATCTACTATAAAATAAAATATAAAATTTACATTGTCAAACCTACATTAAAATCTACACCCATTCTATGATAAATTAAGGGAATAATCTATTATACAATCTATATTCAGTCTATTATAAAATAAAACCTACATAAATTCTACTTTAAGAAAATAATCTATTATACAATCTAAAAATAAAATCGACATTCAGTCTACTCTCAAATAAAATCAAATCTACATCCAATATATTATAAAATAAAATATACATTATAAAGCTAAATTAAA
>RJVU01042532.1:1342589-1365577 GCA_003731715.1 Anabarilius grahami
TCTTCATCCGTTCTATTATAAATTAAGATAATAATATAATATAATCTATTATACAATCCAAAATAAATTAAATCTCCATTCAGTCAATTATCAAATAAAAGTAAATCTACATCCAGTCTATTATAAAAAAAAATAAATAAAAAAAAGTATCTACAAACAATCTGCAAGTCTTGTGTATTTTGTGGGGAACCAGCTGTTTTCTCTGGGTTTGTTTACTCAATTTGCAGATGCTTTTAACCAAAGCGACTTGCATTCCACTTATAATATCCCCCTGGAGCGACCTGAGGTCAAGGGTTTGTTCTTGCAGAGATCAACCAACAAACTCAAAATAAATAAATAAATAAAAATGCATCAACATGCGTGCAACTGTCTAAAAATGAAATGGAACTCAACAGGTCACAGATTCTGTCAATTGCGCTTAAGTTGTACTGAATCCAGAACATTCCTCGATCAATACCTCAGTGTCCTTCTAATCTATAAGCTAGTCTAGTGGCTCTGGTGATGTCAGGTCATAGGTAAAGAGCCAGCCATCAATAAATCCCAAAGTGTCCCTTATGTTCACGTAGTCAGATTAGGTCATTATAAATACTATTCTCCTGTGAACAAAACGATTCACAATCTTGTCTGACAGCTCCGATAGCAATCTATAGTCCCTCTACTGAGGGAAATGACAATAGTGCATCACACACTAAACCCATCACAGATGTATCCCATGATGCAAGTGTCTACTGTACACCACATCTCTTTATTTTGAAGCACAGGATTAGAGAGCAGTCTGTCTTTATCACACAGTGATATAGTGACATTTACCTTTAGAGAGATTAATCACAAGAGAAACAATCTTGAGGTCATTCTTTCTAGAATCCTTGGCTTATATATATTATTATTATTATTATATCACATCACGGTTTTCCACAAAAATATTAAACAGTAAGTAAATGTTATTTATAAAGCACATTTAAACATCGCAGAGCTATCCAAAGTGTTGAACAGAGTAAAGAAACATAAAATAAAATAAAAAGAGTAAAACCAAACAAAACAAACAATAAAACAGGAGTATGATAATATTAAAATGTAGTAGTTTTCAATTTTGATTTAAAAAAGGTAATGGAAGGTGCAAGGCGGATGTCCCGAGGCAATTGGTTCCATAGACTGGGCGGCAATGGAAAAAGCTCTATCTCCCTTAGTTTTTTAGACGGGAGTGAGGAATAGATAATAGAGCCCTGTCTGAAGATCTTAAAAGTCTGGAAGATGACAGAGGAGTAAGATCATCTTTAAGATAAAATGGAGCTTGATCATTAAGAGCTTTAAAAACAAACAACAGAATTTTAAACTGAATTCTAAAATGGATCGGGAGCCAATGAAGCAAAGCTAAATGTGGGGTGACATGATCGTATTTCTTTGTCCCGGTCAACAACCTTCCAGCTGCATTTTGTACCATCTGGAGGCATGCAAGCGAAGACTGAGGAACACCCAGATACAATAAATTACAGTAATCTAAGCGTGAGGTAATAAAAGCATGAATAACATTCTCCAAGTCTTGGAATCACAAAAACTATTTAAGTTTGGAAATAATCTGCAATTGATAAAAACTATTCTTAACAAAAGAATTAATTTGTTTGGATAAACATAATTCTGAGTCCAGGATGACACTGAGGTTCCTAACCTGGGAGGAAACTGAGGGGAAACGATTACCCAGCTCCTTAAATGAGACTACTCCTTAGTTTCGGAGGACCAAAAACAATTATTTCCGTTTTGTCCTCATTAAAGCTGTAGTCCGGAACTTTTTTTTGGTTAAAAATTATCCAAAATCAATTTTTGAGCAAGTACATATCCAGCCAGTGTTCAAAACTATCTCGATTCACAACGGTAAGCTTGTAATAATGTTTTATAATAAGAGCGACCTGGTGGATTTCTGCGGGAAATTCGAGCATGCAGCAGTTCATCTTTGCGTCATTACGTCACGTCTGTAAACAAAGGAAGGAGTCCCGGCTACTCGGCTTTATCATGTGAGGAGGACGCAGCTTGTAGCGCATCATTTATAGCCTTTTCTCACAGCAGCTGCAATAATTAAACGTATCATTTTGATGGCGGATTGTAATCCAGAAAGATCCAAATGACAATCATCAGTGACAACTGGAGATTCACCTGTAGTCAAAAGCAAAAGACTTCAGTCTGCAGAGTCACAACAGAAATTAAAATCTTCAGGTTACGCTAATACACAGTCACGCAATGCTGATGATATTTTGAGAACAAAGTATAACGGTAATAATAATTTGGACGGTTTGACGTGATATGAGCTAAGCGATCGTTAGATTTAATCACCATTGGCAGCGCAATTTTGTTNTCGATTCACAACGGTAAGCTTGTAATAATGTTTTATAATAAGAGTGACCTGGTGGATTTCTGCGGGAAATTCGAGCATGCAGCAGTTCATTTTTGCGTCATTACGTCACGTCTGTAAACAAAGGAAGGAGTCCAGGCTAGTCGGCTTTATCATGTGAGGAGGACGCAGCTTGTAGCGCATCATTTATAGCCTTTTCTCACAGCAGCTGCAATAATTAAGCGTATCATTTTGATGGCGGATTGTAATCCAGAAAGATCCAAATGACAATCAGTGACAACTGGAGATTCACCTGTAGTCAAAAGCAAAAGACTTCAGTCTGCAGAGTCACAACAGAAATTAAAATCTTCAGGTTACGCTAATACACAGTCACGCAATGCTGATGATATTTTGAGAACAAAGTATAACGGTAATAATAATTTGGACGGTTTGACGTGATATGAGCTAAGCGATCGTTAGATTTAATCACCATTGGCAGCGCAATTTTGTTGTAGGCCTAATGCATTTTTCCTCGGATGGTCAGAACAAAAGTGGCAGAAATGTTACTTGTTCAGCTAATATTTTCCAGTGAAAATTCTTATATTTGTCATACTTTCAAGACTTGAACATGAACTAAACCACTGTAAGGCCGTACCCTTGATACCGAATAAATGCTCTAAACGCCAAATAAGAACACTGAGAAACAGCACAACTGCTTCAACGTTGATAATAAGAAATGTTTCTTGAGCAGCAAATCAGCATATTAGAATGATTTCTGAAGGATCATGTGACACTGAAGACTGAAGTAACGATGCTGAAAATTCAGCTTTGGTCACAGGAATAAATTACATTTTGATGTATATTTATTTATAATTTATTTAGTTATTTTAAATTATAATAATATTTCACAATATTACAGATTTTACTGTATTTTTAATCAAATAAATGCAGCCTTGGTGAGTAGACTTATTTCAAAAACATTAAAACAATGGTATACACTGTAGTTTAAATGACCAAAGTAAAATATTGATTTACATTATATAGATATATATTCTTCTATCTGTAAAGATGTTTTTCCTGTTTACTTAATCTTATCTATTTGCCATAATGAAGTACATTGTCTAGCCTATTATTTATTGCGTGACACACATAAAGTGTTGTGTATTTTGGCCCAGGTGACTAAGCCGAGACATGATTAAACTCATTTATGAATGTTAAAGGGGTGATGAACTGAGAAATGAAATTTTCCTTGAGCTTTTGACATAAGAGTTCATCATACTAGAAGAATATCCTGCAAGTTTCAGAGCTGAAAACTTCCTTGTTAGTCCAATAAAAGCTATAATTGACACCAGACCCAGCAAACGACAGGCTTTACAAAGTGGGGATCTATGACGTCAAAGAGCAGCAAGCACCGCCTCTGCAGAAGATGATCAACGCCTACTTCATCACTGCCTGTTTAGCCCCGCCCATCGATTCGTGCATGACATGCAATAGTAACACAGGCCTATGTGGTGCTAAACCAGATCGAGCTTCCAAGCAATAAACATGCCGTTGAAGATTACAAAACATTGTGCAGTGCCTGGACTCTACAGTAACACAACAACATGTAAGTAACTGTGTTAATTCTAATGCCTGATCTGATATGTAATGATTCATGTACAGTCAGATGTTGTTTGTGTGTGTGTCAGTAAATCAAACCCGTGACTAAACGTCAACTGGCGTTGTTTCTCTTAGTAGGATAAAAATGATCTGTTATTTAACGGTGATTAAATTATTTAAAGAAAGCGATCAAAGAAAGACCCCTTTGCAATCGTTAGAGCAGTTTTATTTGTTGAATAAAATTCCCGTTTTATTCAACGAATCTTTTAGTTATATCGCGTTTGCACTGTTAGTGAAGATGAAAGCATTTGTTAGTGTACAGAAATTGAGTTGCAATGACAAGATCGCTGCTTTCATTCGCTCAACATGTCTGTGATCGGCTACACAGTGTTCATCTCTGCAACCTTTCATGCCACGATCTAAATATAATGCCATAGATCTAAATGTAATGCATCACTTTTCACGATTAGTTAACCTTGAGAGCTGTAATAGTAAAAACGCGGTAAAAGAGAGAGTAATATTTGCTATTTCAAATGGAAAGATGTCAGCCAATCACAGCAGTGGGCGTTTACACTGACGTCTCACAGTAGACACGCCCCTTAAAACAGTGTTCAAACCAGAGGGCTAAAATCGGGGTAGGAAAAATGCCTTTTATTTATAAATTATGACAATTTTGGATGTAAAAAGCATACTAATATTATAAGTGCACCCCAGGAAACATTATAAAACAATAAAACAATGCAGTTCACGACCCCTTTAATTTATTTCACATTGTTTATTATAGGGAGTCTGGGTCTAGTTGTCACACTTTTTACCTCAATGGCTTTTTTTCTGAAAGTCAGTTTCTATATAGAAACAATTAACCATTTCCACCATTACTGACAAGTACAGTTTAACCCAATGGCAGGGCATGTTGTCAATATATATATGTTAAGTTATGACAATTCCCCATGTGACAACTAGCACTGGTCTCCCCATCGCAAAATAAAGGGTTGTGGTCCTCATGGCATCATTGAATTGGTAGTAAACTAGGATTTAATATCCATTTTTACTCTAATTTTACTCTAAACTAGGTGTTAATGTTTCCATTTATCCAAATGTTTTTCATTTTGTGCAACAGAGGTTCATCTCAGCCTCATAATGAAATTCAGATCTAGGCTGATGAAGATCCCTGGGTGTTTTATCCCCTTTGGGACGTCTAAAGTTAAACTGTGCTGCCGTATATATAGAGGCCATAGTCTGGATCAGCACCAGGTCTACTTCATTAGTGTGTATCTTGGTAAAGATAAAGGTAAATGTAACTGCAGGTGTTTAAAAGTACTGAAGCGGGTCACTAGTTCACCTCCTGATGTCTTCAATGATCTCTGTTCTTTAGAGGTCCTTATTACAAAAGTAGCCGAAGATTCGAAGGCAATTATAAAAACTAGGACGGAGAAGTAGCAACCCTGATTTCTGTTAATATACGAAGTTAAGAAGTGGCACACAACCCTGCCCAAGTCCTTTGTGGTGTCCACATAGGCCACATTTACATTATATGGTTCAAGTGACCCAATTCTGATCGTTTTCCTCCCATGTGGCACAGATTGGATATGACCAACGAATGTGTAAGCACATGGACTCTGATATTCTTAAATCAGCTTCAGGCATCATTCATAGGGTGAAATAAATCTGATATGAATCGGATGTGTTCATTTGCATCTGCCATGTAAGCGGACAGTCGTATGTCATTGAAAAAGCGACGGTGGCGAATGACGTCAACTCAGACCGCGATCACGACTCTTTTCATCTGCACAATGAAGGACGAAGGCTAAGATGGTGCAGAAATCAAAAGCTTGTATTATCATTTTGTCTGTGTCCATTGCAAATTGCGCGTTTTTACTTCCTTTTCGGCCTAAGGTTTTCCGGGTCAGTACATCTACTTTGGGTTGTTTCTCCAAGCGTATAGTGCAAATGCAGATATCGGATATGGGTCACCTTTTTGTTAAAGAAAATGTAAGCCGGTCGTCAAAAAAAAATAAAAAAATAAAATAATCGGATATAGTCAACAAATGGGAACTGGGCATCAAAACCTGCAGTGTAAATGCAGCCGTTCTGACTTTTTTCTTGGAATTGCAAGATATAAATTCGCAATTGCAAGTTATAATGTCAGAATTGCGAGATATAAACTCAATTCTGAGAAAAAAGTCAGAATTGCGAGATATAAACACAATTCTGACTTTATAATACGCAATTGCAAGTTTAAATCATGCAATTCTGACTTTATAACTCGCAGTTTTGACTTTTTAACTCACAATTGTGTTTATATCTCGCAATTCCAAGAAAAAAGTCAGAATGGCTGCATTTATACTGCAGGTTTTGATGCCCAGTTCCCATTTGTTGACTATATCCGTTTTTTTTTTTTGACGACCGGCTTACATTTTCTTTGACAAAAAGGTGACCCATATCCAATAAAGTCAGAATTGCGAGATATAAACTGAATTCTGAGAAAAAAGTCAGAATTACGAATTTATATCTCGCAATTCTGACTTTATATCACACAATTCTGACTTTACAACTAACAATTCTGACTTTATAACTCACAATTGTGTTTATATCAAGCAATTCTGAGAAAAAAAGTCAGAATTGCGAGATGTAAACTCGCAATTGCGAGAAAATAATCAGAATTGTGATATAAAAAGTCTCAATTACCTTTTTTTATTTTTTATTCAGTGGTGGAAACAAGCTTCCATGGATTCACTACTTATCTACATGCACAATTTTGAAACATTGCCAGAACATTCAGTTAGAAGGAAAAAAACCCAAAAAACTCATTCAGCTCAAGCTGTTCCACAGACTCTACTGGACTGTTTCCATGCACTACAAAATATGATTAAAAAAAGGAGAAGATAAAATTGTCAGATGTTCTTGCTTCCATTGAGGCTCAAGGTGTGCTTTGGATCATTTTCAAATCATGCTGGAGAACACGATCATAAGGTTATGTTCATGTAGCTCTATATCCTTCCAGGACTAGAACCAAATGCAACTCATCCATTTGATCTGACACCAACAAGCACAACACATGCTTGTCTAGTTAAAGTGCCCCATTATGCTTTTTTGAATATTGCCTTTCATGCAGTGTGTAACAGCGGTTTGTGAATGTAAAAGGTCTGAACTGCCTGTCATCATTTACTTATCCGTTTCAAACTCGCATGAACAGCCCAAATTTGTAAAAAAAAATTTGTGAAGATGATGAACAGATTCGACTCAAAAGAATGATTCGTATGATTTTGAAGTTTTGCTGAAGAATATCTAGAAAAATAGCACAACAGTTGTTTCTACTACTTTTATAATGCTTTTATTGTTTCTTTTTTGACATTTTGGAGTGAAGTGGATCAGAGATTGAAGTGGCCAGGACATTTTTCTAAACTTCTCCTTTTATGTTCCACAGAAGACAAAGTCTGTGTTTGGAATAACATGAGAATGAGTAGATGAGAGAATTTTCCTTTTTGTACAAACGATGACTTTGCCATCTAAACATGTTCATAAATGTTTGTGAACAGCTATGAAGCACAGAAGCATCGGCTTTTCTCTTCCTCTCACCTTTTTTAACTTGTGTCTCCTGAGGATGAATCACTGGCCTATCTCTGCAGCAGCGCAGTACAGAACAGCTCCCCGACCCACTTTGTTAAGACTAAAATTACAACACCAACAGGACGGGGAACTGGATGACACACGTACACACAGTCTTGCATCTGCACTCTTAGAGATGCAGAAAAAAAATATAAACACAGCCGTCGGTGCACCTCTTTATCTCAAAAATGTATGTGCAACTGAAGGCTAAAATCAATAGCGGACTTAGAAACATGCTCATCAGCACGGTGCAATTTACCCACTGCATGCAGAAGCAATAAAACCACGTCCTGGTATCCAGAACATCAACTCACCCCAGTCCAGGTCACACACCGTTTACCATTTCCAGGACAGATTTATAGCTTTAAAACTTCACATTTTATGAGCGTGCTCAGTGAGTGTGTAGGGCAAACATGTCTCCAGGTCACAATTGACCGCAAAATTAAAAGAAAAAATTAGAAATGATATTTTACATCATGAAAATGAAGCCCATTTTTTGGACCATTAAGATTGTTTTGCATTTGGACATTATTTTAATAAGCACATTTCCTCCAGAATTCTTCTTGTGTTACTTTTTTTGTCATTTCTGTTATTCTCATTAGATTCTCATTCCTGTAACAGATTTTTTTTATTTTTCATTTTCAATTTCCTTTTTTATTTCATTTTTTAATTTTAATTTATTTTTTAAAAAGTTTACATTTTTTTTAATTAAAATAACATGTTACACATCCTTTTTATTATAGATTTTTTTATTTATTTGAATTTAGTTTAAAAAAAAATCATCATTTTGTTTTTAACTTTTTTTTATTTATGGCATGAATAAAAAGCAGTACAACAAACACTGGAAAACTAAATCTATTTAAAATGATAATTTAATAATATATTAATATATTTAAATATAGAAGTTAAACATACGTCACAATGCATAAAAAAAAAACGTAGACTAAAAATAAGCCTTTTTTTAATTTTTTTAAGTAAAACAACATTTTTTTCATCTGATTTTGGCTTGAAATATGTAAATTCAACAAGAGTAATAAAACTAATGTCACAATGCATAAATTAAATAGACTAAAAATAAGCTTAATTATTATTTTTTTTTAAGTAAAACATAACTTCTTATTTTTTATCTGATTTTGGCTTGAAATACAACTACACATCATTCAATAATAATTTTCACAAGTCACCCATCACACAAACTAACACTTCAAAAGTTACTTTAAAGAGCTTCAGCAGAATAAAGTAGCTCATAAGTGTCTTTGCTACCAGTCAGCATCTGTGTGTGTGTGTGTGTGTGTGTGTTAAAGTCATACCATCTCAACCTGCCGAGGGTCCAACTGGGTCGGTTCTGTTGCTGGGACAGCGAAGTGGATTTTCCTTCTTTCTTTGGGTTCCACAGGGCCCTCTGAGGGACTCGAGGGATCCATGATCTACTTTCGTCCTCTGTCAGTCTCACAAATATCCCTGGAATCTACCTATGCCTGTCTCAACATACATATGCACGCACACACACACACACACACACGTGGCGTCCTCCAGACAGCTTTCTTCAATGCTCGTGGTGTTGTCTCCTCTCTCCTTGACTCCGATAGTCGTCTTCTCTGATTTGTCTCTCTGTTGAGCCTCAGATATGCCGGTGGCCTCTTTTTTGCCTTCTCTTATCAGTGTGACCTCTGGTTTTCTCCCTCTCACAGTGTTTGGAGTCGGTGTGGGTGTCCTTATATCAGCTGTAGGGAGGGAGAGAGAGGCGGAGCTCAGAGAGAGGATGGTACACTTGCGTGTTTTAGGGGGGTGTGCTGACGTTGATTTCTAATCAGAAAAAAAAAGATAATCTCATCCAGCTGGCTGAGCCTCTTTTGGCCTCTATTTGTGAATAAGAGATTAATAGAGAGCGGGAGAAATATAGAGAGAGAACAATAATTCATGTCAGCAACCAATTTCAATGTATACTTCAGTTTTACACATCTAAATAGCTGTGTTGATGTCGAAAATAATCAGGAGTGACACTGATTTGAAGCTTAGTAAAGCATCAAACACAACAACTACAGTTGCCTTAAAGGGATAGTTCTCCCCAAAATAAAAATCCTGTTATTATTTTCTCACTCCCATGTCGTTTCTCATCCTCATTTCTTTCATCAAGGAGATTATTTGTATCTAATATGATGTCAGATATTTTTAATAGTGGCTTATGTGTCTAAATACTTTTGGGGCCATAGTATGTATAAAATATATCAAAGACAATATAAATAATGCTTGGATTGTTCTCAAATATTGCTGTAAAAATGTAAAACATACAATGGCACATTACTAGCAGTTTTAAGTCAAAGATCAGGGGACATTCAGTGTTGTTATTGTTAACTAAAACAAATGATTAAAAATCGTTATTGCTAACTGAAATTGAATATAAATATTAGATAGAATTCTAATGCTAAAAAACTGAAAATATAAAAAACTGAAATTAATAAGCTTAACGTAGTAAAATTACTAAAACTGATAATAAAAATGCTAATAAAAAAAATTCCAATCGCAAAAACTTTAAAATTAAAATGAACTGAAAATATATATAAAAAAATAAAAATACTATAATAGTCTATAAATAGCACTAAAATAACAGGGCATTAAGAATCTGAAGCAAGACATGAATGACATTGAACGTGGATCGGACTGCACAACACACTAAGCTAATCAGCAGTAGTGGGCGTGTCCACTCATGATGGGAGAGGAGAGAGAGTGAGCCAATCAGCAGTAGGGGCGTGTCCACTCAAGATGGGGGAGGAGAGTGAGCCAATCAGCAGTAGGGGCGTGTCCACTCAAGATGGGGGAGGAAAGTGAGCCTATCAGCAGTAGGGGCGTGTCCACTCAAGATGGGGAAGGAGAGTGAGCCAATCAGCAGTAGGAGGCGTGTCCACTCATGAAGGGGGAGGAGAGTGAGCCAATCAGCAGTAGGGGCGTGTCCACTCAAGATGGGGGAGGAGAGTGAGCCAATCAGCAGAAGGAGGCGTGTCCACTCATGAAGGGGGAGGAGAGTGAGCCAATCAGCAGTAGGGGGCGTGTCCACTCATGATGGGGGAGGAGAGAGTGAGTAAGAGGGAGATTCGATGAAAGACTGTAGAAAGAGAAATGGCTGAGAGACATTACAAAAGAGAAAAGATCAGAGGAATATCACTGGAGAAAGAAAGGTCATGATCAGGCAAGAGCTTTAGGACTCGCATTAATATTAGAAAAGCTTTCCAGTGCGGGAGAGACCAAAGGGGGAAGGCCTGAAAAAGGTTGCAAGGTTGTGTTGTTTCTGCTCCATCCATGAGTAACATTGGATTTGCTGTTTCACAAGATATGCTGTAGCTGAAATGCTAGTTATAGTAACAGATTTAAGTGTCATTGTTTGTCTGGAGTTGCTGAGGACTTGAGGGTACCTTTACACGACAACGATATGCTTAAAATGGAGAAGTTTTTTCTTTGAGTTGTCCACGTACAGACAACACCATTGTCAAAATGATCCCCATTCATACGAATCAGTGAAAATGACTAAAAACGCTGTATTCTGCTGGCAGGCCATTAGATGGCGATGAAACACTATAGCCTGAACATGTAATAAGCATGTGCATGACGGCATCGTTTTCACAGATGTGTGTTTTTGTTGTTTACACGGAGACCGTTTTCAAAAACGTGCACTTTGAAACCCATTTTCAAAAGCCCACCAAACCGCTGTTGTCGTGTAAATGAACGGCCAAAACGCATAAAAAGTTTTCCGTTTTTAGTTTTTTTTTAAATGAACTCATGCTTGTTTATACTATTGTGTACTGTGTGCTCATTTTTTGATCTTGTCATTCATTCATCTTTTTTTTTCACAAAGCATTATTTTGCTTCGCTTCAGCTACGGTAAAGAGACATTCACTCCTGCATTTTATGTTCATGCATATTTTGGGGGTGGAGCAATGAAGAGAGGGGTGTGTTTGTTTGGGTTGATTTCAAATATCAACAGTGTAATCGCTTACTGCACCTTTAAGACTGTCTCTTAAGAACTAGTACAACCAACTATCAGTTAGCCAGTCTTAATAAAAAGCAAAATTTGAAACCAAAAAGTAATGTCTAAATTTGTATGTAAATGACTTGAAGTTATAAACAGTCTTAAAGAAACAACAACAGATGACTAACTTCTAAGACTAGTTTTTGGCAAATCATATGTTCAAAAGTTGTACAAACTCTCCTGGAGAAGATCTTCTCCCAACACTGCAATGACAAACAGGTAGACCACACAGAAGACTCACTAGCGACACCTAGTGGATAAAAACATGGTTCACTTTAGAGTACAACTACAGATGGACAAAATAATGAAACATTAGATAGCATATGACATTTTTCCTGACATGAAGAAAGATGTGGGTAAATTGCACTGAAAAAATCATTAAATTTCCTCCCAAAATTAACCAAGAATTGGTTAACCTTATTTAGTGAGAAATAAACCAATAAGAATTGGTTAACCTAACCTTATTTAGTGCTCAGACACTGATCAAACAAATTTGAAACTTTCCACATCTTCCCCTCCCCAATCAAGCTTTTAGTAAATTTTATGATTTTTTCCCTCCTCACTGCCTGCTCATCTGGTTTATCTCTGCATGACTGTTCATTTGAGAGAATTTACCTGGAGCAACAAAAATAGTGACTAAAATTGGCTTTAATCAAACTGTCATCGCAACTTTAGACCTGCTTCTAATCTCTCTTTTCTGAGACCAAAGGATATGAGTGAAACTGCTACAACATTTCAGTCAGGGCTTTATCAGAGAGTCTCAGTAACTGGATATGAAGTGTCTATACATTAAACACTTCAACATTAACAGAAGCTTCAATTTGATTCGGTTTGGGATTTCTGAATAAAATATTTTTTTAATATGCAATTTATATATATAAGATTTATTGATTAATAAAGGAAAAGAGTTTCTATTCACCTTTTGAAGCTGTTTAATATGATCACAATCGATAATGTTCTCCTTCTGCAAAGAACCTCCTCCTGGAACATCTAAAATATTCATAAATAGATCAGAGAAGAGAGAGCAGGAGAACTGTAACACTCAATAAAAACACACACAGAAGTTTAGTCTTTCCTCACCAATCACCATAAAACACTGACCACAAACATGGTCTTGAAAGTACTTTGGAAAATTGTAAATATTGTTACTATAAAATAATGTTACTATAGTGCAGCGATGGTGTCTGGTGGTAAAAACCTATATCCCATAGTTGTACAATTATGTAAATACTTGACAATCAATGATACCTTATAATACATAATACACTATGGTTCACTATAATACACTTATATTCAGCAAGGATGCACTGAATTGGTCAAAAGCGACACTAAAGACATTTATGATGTCACAAAAGATTTCTATTTCAAATAAATGCTGTTCTTTTAACCCTCTGGTGCTCCTCACGTGATGGTCAAAAACGACCAAAATGTTTCGTTTTTTTACTTCAATTAAATGTATTATATATTTTAGTTCGATAATGCTTTTTTTTATATTTTGTATTTTTAGGGGATTTTGTGGTACTAAATTCTATATTTATGCAGTAGTTATAATCCATTTATTCACTTTTTGAGCATAGACTTGAAAAGGAAAGTTCCAACTAAAACTTTCACTTTCATAAATCTTTAATACTTTGAAGCACAGACTTTAGTTTGGTTTTGTTTTAAAGAAGACACTTGGCAGGTTATTGCTGATGTGAACCGTTTGAAAAGTGAACTTTAAAAAAAAGTGACAGAATTTTACATTTGTTGTTACGAAAAATTCACAAAAATGCTATTTTAAATTTTTATATGAAATAAATATTTTCTAAAACACATTTAACTCTAAAACTGTGAGACAATCAAAGCCATTAATCTAAACAAGTTGTGTTCCAAATTTGAGGTTGATACCTCAAAAAAATGAGCTTTCAGTAAGATTTTGTTTGGGCGCAGTACCAAACGTTTCCACTAGATGAGATGTTTTTCCCCTTTCTTTTTCACTGTGGTCATTTTTGAACACTAGGAATACAAGTGAGACTTTTTTTCAGGACTATTTAACCTTTTCAAATCATGTCCATGATTTAGTTTTCTTCGTGTTCACATAGCAAGTGCCAAAACCTTTACCAAGTTTCGTACCATTCTGATGAAGTAAAAAATTATGGGAAAAAAACAAAACAAAACAAAAACATAAAATGTGTCAGTCAAAAATGACCGAAGAGCACCAGAGGGCTTCAATTAATCAAAAAATCCTAAAAAAAAAAAAAAAGAATCTATCATGGTGTACACAAAACTATTAGGCAGCTCTGTTTTCAACATTGATATTAATAAGAAATGTTTCTTGAGCAGCAAATCAGAAGACTGGAGTAATGATGCTGAAAATTCAGCTTTGGTGAGCATAAGAGACTTCTTTCAAAAACGTTAAAAAAAAAAATCTTACCGACCACAAGATTTTGAATGAGTGTAACTGGACCTGGCTTAATTAAGGTACAATTTTAATGAGCAAAATACATTTCTAAGAATTTCAACATTTTCCAACTAAACTACATATGTACCTTGCTCTCATACTTATTTTTTTCCACCAATTCCTGAATTTCAGTGGGAACAAAACCAAAAATTCAGCATCTAATGACCATGTCAGCAGCTGTGGATCACTCAGACGGAGCTTGTTTTTTTAAATGCTGCATTCTGCAGATGGTTTAACACTCATATTTTCTCACTCACATATTTATGCAGCATTAGCTCACAGATGAAATCTGACAAGTGCACGTCTCGACCTTCCCAAATCCCCCGATTTGAGCCATGCACTCAATGCCAGTGTCCTAAATCTCCATTTGGCATTCATGGGAAACAGCCTGAAAGAACAGGAAATAATCTTTTTGATTAAAACAAACTCCTTAGATTTAACATAAATGGCTTTACTTGTTTAGTAAAAGCATCAATACATTAGGTCAAAGTAAAAATTGTTACTTTATTATAAAATACACAACAGTAAACAGGTGGTTTTACTTCTAACTTTAATCAAAGTATTTTTATTTACCTTTATAGCTGTTAGATTTACCTCAGAAACTACAAAAACTCGCAAAAGAAAAGAAGCAAACCTTAAAACTTACCTTAAATTTTCTTTTCGCTGTGCTTCAAACCACGTCTTATGACAAGTATTATGGCAAACATCACTCACATGTACTTCAGAAATGTATGTTATGTAATAGTACAAGTGTTCATATATGAATGTGAACAACAAAACTGGCATGCATATATTTTCAGTGCTCAGCGTAAATGAGTACACCCCCTTTGAAAAGTAACATTTTAAACAATATCTCAATGAGCACAAAAACTATTTCCAAAATGTTGACAAGACTACATTTAATATAACATCTGTTTAACTTATAACATGAAAGAAAGGTTAATAATATAACTTAGATTACACATTTTTCAGTTTTACTCAAATTAGGGTGATGCAAAAATGAGTACACCCCACAACAAAAAACTACTACATCTAGTACTTTGTATTGCCTCCATGATTTTTTTAATGACAGCACCAAGTGTTCTAGGCATGGAATGAACAATTTGGCGACATTTTGCAACATCTATCTTTTTCTATTCTTCAAGAATGATCTCTTTTAGAGACTGGATGCTCTATGGAGAGTGATGCTGAACTTTCTCTTCAGAATTCCAAATAGGTGATCGATTGAGTTCAGATCAGGAGCCACTGAATCACTTTCACCCTGTTCTTCTTCAGAAATCCAGCAGTGGCCGGATCATTGTGTGTTTAGGATCATTGTCATGTTGGAAAAGTGCACGACGACCAAGGGCACGGAGTGATGGTAGCATCTTCTCTTTCAGTATAGAGCAGTACATCTGTGAATTCATGATGCCGTCAATGAAATTCAGCTCCCCGACACCAGCAGCACTCCTGCAGCCCCACATAAGGACACTGCCACCACGTTTCACTGTAGGCACCATGCATTTTTCTTTGTACTCCTCACCTTTGTGACGCAATACAGTTTTGAAGCCATCAGTTCCAAAAACATTTATCTTGGTCTCATCACTCCAGAGTATAGAGTCCCAGTAGTCTTCATCTTTTTGTGCCTGGGCTTTAGGAAAGGCTTCTTTCATGGACGGCACCCACGCATGCCATTCCTCTGCAGTGTACGCCGTATTGTGTCACGGGAAATAGTCACCCCAGTTTGGCTTTCTACTTCTTTAGATAACTGCAGTGAACTTGCATGCCGATTTTCTTCATCCCTTCTCATCAGAAGACGCTCCTGTCGAGGTGTTAACTTCCGTGGACGACCTGGACGTCTCTGTGAGATGGTTGCAGTTCCATCTTTTTTAAATTTTTGGACCACTTTTGCTACAGTATTCTGACTGATAAATAAAGCTTTGCTGATCTTCTTGTAGCCTTCACCTTTGTGGTGTAAAGAAATTATTTTCTTTCTTAGGACATTTCTCTTCCATGTGTTGCCATTGCTGACAGCATGAAATGGGAAGGGGTTTTAACACCCTTTTATAGTCAACTATCTGCTGGACACCAGTGTAATGAATAATTAGACTCACCTGTGGTTGAATTCTTGTTAAATTAGACATTTGTAGTCAAAAATTTAGCTTTGCTCCAGAGACTTTCAGTGGGGTGTACTCATTTTTGCATCACCCTAATTTGAGTAAAACTGAAAATTTTGTTCTCTTAAGTTATATTATCAACCTTACTTTCATGTTATAAGTTAAACAGATGTTATATAAAACTTATTCTTGTCAACATTTTGGAAAATGTTTTTCTGTTCATTGAGATGTACTCATTTACGCTGAGCACTGTATAACACATTTACATAAAATGTAGCAGGCACATTTTACTCAGCCACATTTTACATTTATTATCATTTTACAACATGTACATTTGGCGGTGTCAAATCAAAATGGCAATTCTGTTGCTAAAATTTAATTCAGTTCAGTGTCTTTCTGAAGATGCCCCTTCGAACTAAATGAACTTTGCTCAACCATGTGTCCTGACAACAACATTTGGATAAGGACACATGTTTCCCCCCCACCAAAAATAAAAATAAAAACACGTCTTTTGCACAAGCTTATATGAATATTTGAAAAAGAAGGCCTCACTCAAGTACTGCAAATTACTTCAAGTTTTCCTTCTGCCTTTGTACTGAATCAGAAAGGACAAAGTAGCTCAAGCCAGAACGAGTCCCTTGCTTCATATCAGCACTAAAGGAAGAAACGTCTTTCAGGGAAAGTAGCTTGATTTAGATACACTTACGCAGCCCTAAAGGAAATCACACATGGCTAAAACTCACAAACTGTTGCAGTCGGAAACACGGGAAAAGACGGCCCTCAAATAATGCTGTACATTGCTGGGAGGGATGAACATCATCCATTCGCATTCAAGAATAGTTCCTTTAACATTCACTTTTTCCTTTAACGGAAGAAAGAAATACATTAATGAGCAGTAAACGAAAGTTTAACAGGTAAAGCACATTAAGTAAAAATAAAAACAACCAAAAGATAAAGTTCACAGCAACGGTTCAGGAAGGGCCAGCGGCTCCTCCCAGGGTGTACCGCAAGTCTTGGTCCTGGGTGAACTGAGTTTCTGTAGCAGCGGTTGCCAGGCCCGCGGCGGGCGAGGGGGCGCAAGAGGAAGCTGGCGGTGGGGTCGCGCTCAGGGGAGAGGAGGGACCCCGACTGGGATGCAGGTCTGCAGGAGGACGTCTGCTGTCCGAGGCCTGCTGGGAGATGAGCTGGAGAAGGGTGGCTGCTACGTCTGAAGTAACTCCTTGAGCGTGTTTTGCAGCATCTGTGCAGGACAAAGAGTTAGACACAAGACACTATTACGGTCAATCTATGAATTCACAGCATTTCAAGCTCAGACACACAAGCTACTGCAACATATAAATATTACTTTTATTAAGCAATACATAAATAATATTACAACACTGTAAACCCTAATAAGTTAGCATGACTGAAAATTGAGGTAAGCCATTACATCAGTTTTTTTTGCATTTTTAAGGCTGCAGTCCGTATGTTTTTTGTCGCCATCTCTGTTTGAAACCTGCAATTGCAGTTGTTTACTTGTCTTGGAAGTATGACAAAAATAAGAATTTTCACCAAAGTAACTCTGCCACTTTTGTTCTGACCAACTGAGAAAAAAAAACGCTTTACAATAAATCGCGCTGCCAATGGTGAATAAATCTAACGCTCGCTTAGCTCATATCACATCAAACCGTTCAAGTTATTATTATTGTTATACTTCGTTCTCAAATTGTTAATGTTAACAACATCAGAATTGTGTGACTACGTGTATTTAGTGTGTATTAGCGTTATCTGTAGATTTCAATTTCTGTACAGTCTAATCTCTAATTATCCATTTGTCATACCATCCAATCCGCCATCAAAATGAGAAGTTCAATTATTCCAGCTGCTGTGTGAAAAAACTATAAATTATCTGCCACCTGCAGCATCCTCACGTGATATAGCCTACTAGCTGGGACTCATTCTTTATGTAAACAGACGTGATGTAATGACGCAGAGATGAATGGCGACATGCTCAAATTTCCAGCGGAAACCTACCAGTACCACTCGAATTAGAAAACATTATTACAAGCTTACCGTTGTGAATCGGGCTAAGGTAAGGAGATAGTTTTGAACACTGGCTGGTTACGTACTTGCTCAAAAATTGATTTTGGATCATTTTTAACCAAAACAATGTTACAGACTGCAGCTTAAAATATTGAGTAAGCCAAAACATGCAATTTGATTAAGTGATAAATAACTAAAGATTATTACTATTAAACTATTATTTTTTTTAAAGGAATAAATTGTACTGCCGTAGCCAAAATAATTGACAAAGACAAATTTAGTTTCACAAAGTTTGCTGCTTCAGTTGTTGTGGTGTTGATCCATATTGTTTCTAGACTGTTGTGCAGATCAGATGCATTTTAAATAGTGCTGTCAATCGATTAAAAATAATAACTAATTAATCACACAATATATTCATTTTTATTAAAGCTACAAAGAGTTATTCAGTCAAGAGCAGTGAGGGATTTGATTTTCTCTTTATCTTTTGTTCTTTGATTAACATTAATGACACAGACAGCAGCAGGTTTATTAGGCTGCCGTCACTTTAAGACCTGCCGCACGTGACACGGACCTGACACGCATCCCATTTCATAACTCTTTATGTTCATTTAAGACTGTGCTTGTGAGGATTAAAAAAAAACAAAACAAAAAAACGGGCATTTTCACAATTTTGTGTTTTTGTCCGTTAAAGCGTGAAAGAGAACTCAATGTGGCCGTCACGCTGTCTGAAGCAGCTTTATGCGCACATGAATATAACGCTAGGTAAAGGATGACGGAAAAAAACTGAAATTTGTTATTAATTTTAAATAATTGCAAAAACCATCATTGGCCTAAAAATGAACTTTAAATCGCAACAACCCGAATTTCACAGTTTTTTGGCCCTGGCACAAAATGGTCTATTAACATAATTTCACTAATCACATCATCAGCATATGGGAAAGTGTGAATAAATACTAGTCAGATGAATTCACTCTAACATTTTGATTGGATTATAAAAGCAGACTGATTGCTATAAAAGGAGGGAAGAAGCACTTCCCATGATTGTGTTCTAGTGTTAGCAATGTTGCCTCCAAAGAAAATGTGCAGCGATCATCGCTTTGCATCAAAATGTCCTCACATGCAAGGAAATTGCTGCAAAGAATATTGAAACTGAAGAATCATTTACTGGATCATCAAGAACTTCAAGGAGAGAGGTTCAACTGCAGTGAAGGAGGCTTCAGGAGTGTTTCCAAGAGTGTCCAGCAAGCGCCAGAACCGTCTCCTCCTGAGGAGTCCGCTACAGAATCATATCACAACAAGAGCAGAGCTGCTCAATATCGGAAGCAGGTGGGTGTGATGGATCCGAACACTTTTGGACAGCGGCCGGGTGTCAAGAAGGGAAGTAAAGAAACCACTTCTCTCCAAGAAAAATAAGGACAGACTGAAATTCCGCATGAAGTACAAGGATTGGACAGCTTAAGACTGATGAAAATTATTTTCTCTGATGAAGCCCGCTTCCGACTGTTTGGGACATCTGAAAAATCGATTGTCTGGAGAAGAAAAGGTTAACTCTACCATGAGTCCATGTGTCATCCCTACAGTGAAGCATCCTGAGACCATCCTTGTGTGCGCTCTTTTACAATTCTGCCCAAAAAACACTGCCATGAATAAATAATGGTATCAAAACAGAAGAAACGACACAGGAGCAATTTGGTGATGATCCGTGTGCATTTTCCAGCACGGTGGAGCACCATGTCACAAGGCAAGAGAGATAATGAAGTGGCTCAGAGACCATTACATTGAAATTTTGGATCCGTGGCCAGGCAACTCTCCAGATCTCAATCCCATTAAGAACCTGTGGTCAGTCCTTAAAAGGCCAGAGGACGAGCAGAAGTCCACAAATTGCGATCAACTCCGAGCACTAATGATCAGTCAGGATTTGGCCCGGAAGCTGATATCCAGCATGCCTGAGCGAATTGCAGAGGTTATGAAGAAGAAGGGTCAACACTGTAAATACCGACTCTTTGCATATATTCAGTGTTTTTGCCAATTTAAAACTTATAAAATACTTAGTTTTCCAGCATTGAAATGTGAAAAATATAAATCTAAAGATATTGAAGCAGCAAACTTTGCAAAACAAAATTTACGTCACTGACAATACTTTTGGCCATGGCTGTACTTAAAAAAGATTTTGACATTTATCTACATTCAAATTCTGGAGCAGTATTAAACGCACATATCAAAATATGAATCTGCATGGAAGAATTATTCTTCACTTAAGCAAATAACAGCTTTACTTCCTCTCAGCACATTTTATTTTATTCTTAAATATGTGCAGCATTTGAAAGTATTTTAAAAATATTTCAAATCCCCATGGTCAAATTTGTACAGTATACAAATATATAAAAAATTATTTAACTGAAAATACTATTTTAAGAAAGGTATATAATTAGTAATATTAATAGTAAAATTTGCATAGTAATTTAGCCGTTATAACGGTCAAATGATGCTCTCAAATAGTTTGGTATTGATGGCTAGTTTAGACTTTGCTAATGCAGCAAGTTGCTGACAAGAAAAGACAAAAGAGTCAGACACAAATCACTATAATGATCAATAAATTCATGATATAATTACTACCATTTTAGTTAGATTGCTATTCAAAGATGAATACAGAATTGCAAGATTCTTCACCGGATGATAATTCTAATGCTTCAGTTGCTTTTTATTTAATGCAAAGCCAAACCTAATACATGCATACAGGGGGAGTGATGTCTGTCTCAATTTATGTTTATAAATCAGTTAATAAATGGATGTAATTTGATTCTATTAGTCAGTAAGGCATTCATGATTTATCATTCCTGGAGTAAAATCAAGTTTTGATCTGCATCAGAAATTCGACCTCTTTCAATGACCTCCAGCTGAATCACAGTGAAGGCATGCACTAATACGATGAGCAAACACCCACGTCTGTATGCCTAAAATGCTTTGAAGCAGTTGGACTGTCTCTAAGCTAATAGAGAAGTCATCCTAAAATGAATCCATGCCTGACGCTCGACCAGTTACTCAGCATTGAGGCAGTTCTGCGGGAGGTCTGGGCTAAACCTCCTCCACACTGCTTTTAAATGAACTTATTGACCTACAGGAACTGGTTGCAGCCACTGAATTTTAGAAAATACACTGCAAATGTTGGGTAATTTTGCCAAACAATCATGAGAATTCTAGCATATTTAAACATCTCTAATGATGATGATGATGATGTAAAGAATTGGTGGAACTTCATTTGCAGAACTGTATTTTTCTGTTGTTTCTCCTCGTGGATTTGTTTATGGGACATCTACATATTTTATTCATGAATTTTCAAAATTCATTAAGGTTACAAAACCATTGCTGACTATTATTGTATTCATAGTCTTATTATAATCTATATACTTAAGATTCTGTTCAAACAAATGTCTCTTACGGTTTTAATTCTAATAATCAGTTCTAATTTTAGACTTTCCTTTTGCCATTTAGGAGTGTAATTATATATAATTTAGTTTTCTTTGACTTGAGTATTTAGAACTGACTGTAGATGGCGGTGAAGCTTTTTAGTTTTTAAACATCCAAATTGTTAATCTAAAACAAAGGGGCTATCACTATATATTTGTGATGTTTTTTGTAAGGCTATTCACTGGGTATGACAAAAATATTAAATTAATATCACTATTAAAAATAATTTGATAGTCATCCAAAAAAATCAAGCACCTGCAGTATAGTTCACTGTAAATCTGACTGTAGTTGATCCCAGCAAACTTTATTCATAAACTAAACCATAAGGCAATTATTTATGCCCAGTCCTCGAGACTTCTGTGCTCCAATACGACACTGAATTAACCAAATCCCAGCCATCTGATATCGATATGTTCGGTCGAGGCGAGAGGAGAAACGATAGGACAGTTTAAAACTATTGATGTCCAGACGCATGTGTGAGATTATTTTTTTTAGGGTTTGTGGAAGTGAATTAGCTTATGCAAAATGCCCTTTTACACTGTGAGAATTACTTAAATGTAATTTATTAAAACAGATTGTGCATTTTATATTGTAGCTGTAGTTTGTCTAAATTTTAGTCTAATATTATACTATATACTATGCATGTGTGTTCCCTCTGCACCAGTGAGCATCAAGTTCACAATCATACACAATTACTACAATGTACCAGTTTGCTGAAGAGGTCTGATCTGATGATACAAAAAATAAAATAAAATAAAAATAAATCTCAAAACAATGCTCTTTCTCCATAAAAGAAAACAGGATTGATAAGGGTGAGGACAAAATATGCAGTATAGCTATAATTTATTTGACACTCATCTCACAATAAGGCTTTTATTACAGTGTGTATTCCTGTGTATTCACAGATTAAAACCAAAAGACCATGTGATAGAGGAAGAGGGCAGAGAGAAAAGAAAACGACCAATGAGGAACTGAAAGTGAAGACAAAAGCGTGTGAGCTGGAACAAAAATGAGCTGGAGGGTTTCATTTGGCAGGTCAAGGTCAGCCGATCTTAACTAGACTTCATTAAGCCAGATTACACTGGCAAAAGCAACATCTCTCTTAAATTTTCACAAATAAATGGATTCATTTAATAAAATGTGCCAAGAATTTGTTCACTTCATATTTTACCCTAAAAATCAACAGAAAGAAATGTATTATATTTTGCATGAAGACTTATTGCATGTGATGACATCATAAATTCAAATAAATTTAATTTAAATTCTTATAAATTTCAATTAAGCACATTTTCTGCCTCTCATTACCATAAAGCATCTAGACGTTTTACTTTGTCATTTCCATTTTTCGCAATGGTAATACTCAATTCTGTCAAATTAAAATTGTTTTTTAAATTAGCAGATTTACGG
>RJVU01042532.1:1370261-1383846 GCA_003731715.1 Anabarilius grahami
CGGGCGGCTGTTCTCCCCTCCTGAAGCTACTGCAGGTTCCTTTCGGGGAACTTTGGCAACAGGTAAATCCTCAGACACTCCGCTTTGCCTCTGCCTCCGCCGCTTCTTGCTCCAAAGCTCATGACAGTCTTGCCAATGAGGCAAACTAAAAGAAAGGCCACATAATTACAAAACACTGTCACAAATGTCTAAGCACAAACTGCTGGTCATTACTACACTGATTTAAAACTCACATTAAACAGCCAAAGAACACTTAATTGCAGTAGCAATAAACAAAAAGCTCAGCTCTTTTGGTGGACTCTGTGTGACCTTACTACTCATTCCACAAATGTAGTGTCATTAACATAACTATAAGATTTAAAATCACATAAAATGTGCGTTTATGTGTGCACTGACTCTGGTGGTGGCATCTTGTTGGGCTCCACATCACACAGAAACTGGCTGGCCAGGGCCTGTTCGGCCGTGCAGCGTCTCGAGGGGTCCAGCGTTAACATGTGGTCCAGCAGTTCAAGAGCAGAGGTGGGCAGACTATAAAAGAGACATTTGAATTATTATATAAACTTGTTCCTAAAAAAGATAAATACACTTATGCATTTGGCAGATGTTTTTATCTAAAGAGACTTAGGAGGTATTTTTAATACTCAGGAGCATAACAATGGCACTAAATTGATTAAAAGTCTTTTTTGTAACATGAATGCTTTTACTATTTCAAATAAGTGCTGTTCTTTTGAACTTTCCATTCATTAAAAAAAATCTAAACTTTTTTTACTAGTTTCAATAAATATATATTATTAAGCAGCACAACTGTTTTCTACATTGATAATAATAATAATAAACGTTTCTTAAGCAGCAAATCAGCATATTAGAATGATTTCTGAAGGATCATGTGACACTGAAGACTGGAGTAATGAGGCTGAAAATTCAGCTTTGCATCACAGGAATAAATTACACTTTAAATTGTATTTACAATTTCACTGTATTTTTTCAATCAAATAAATGTAGCCTTGGTGAGCATAAGAGACTTCTTTCAAAAACATTAAAAACTGTCAGAGAATAATGGAAATGTTTTAGAAACTTACAAGGCGAATTCCTCTCGTAAGCGTCGTCTGTACTGTTTCTTGGGTCTCATGGTATTGAAGTACGGCAGCTTAATTACGTCTGGCCAAGCAGCAGGACACGGACTACCACACAAACGACTGACCAAAACAAAGACAACAAAGGAGTGTAACAGCACTTCAGCATTCAAGTTACACTACACATACATTCAGAAATCATGAGCAGCATACCTGATCAGCTCAAGCTGTAGAAGCTCTTGGTTGGCCTGGAAAATTGGTTTCTTAGTGAAGAGTTCTCCCAAAATACACCTTTACACAATGACAAAGACATACCACAACAACATTATTACATTAACAGCAGTTGGAGTGTAAATGTAGTGAGATTGGAAACAGACAGAACATCTTACCCGCAACTCCAGACATCAATAGCAGGAGAGTATCTCTCCTCCCCCAGTAGCAGCTCAGGTGGGCGGTACCACAGAGTGATCACCTTATTAGTGTATGGCCGACTAGGAATGAATTATTCACCAGAGATTTTCAGTATGAATTATACGTTTACTCACACGAAACTTTAAAGCTGAAATTAAAGGGTAAGTTTACACAAAAATTCTGTTATTTATTACTCACTCTCGTGTCGTTCCACATCCGTAAGACCTTTGTTTATCTCCGGAACACAAATTAAGATCTTTTTGATGAAGTCTGAGAGGTTTCTGTCTCTCCTTAGAGATCAAACGCAACTACCACTCCAAGGTCCAGAAAGGTAGGAAAAAGACACCATCAAAAAGATCTTAATTTGTGTTCTGAAGATGAACGAAGGTCTTATGGATGTGGAACGACATGAGGGTGAGTAATAAATGACAATTTTCATTTTTGGGTGAACTAATCCTTTAAAGATGTTTAGCACAACCTGCAGCAAGACTGAGAAATGAAAACCCTAACATGTACTTACCTTTCCTCAGAGTTATAGAGACGAGCCAAACCAAAATCTGCAAGTTTGATCTGACCACTGTAAAAAAGAAGAAAAAAAAAAGGTGTAAGAAGGATTGCAATTTCCAAAAGCCCTAAAACAAATAATTTTTTAAAACTTTTTTATTTTGTAAACAGAAAATTACAAATATTATATTATCATAATAACAAATATATTATCATTAACAAATACTTGTTTCATTGCTGGATGAATCAGTGTTTTTTAACGAATCTTTTGAATGAACGATTCAATGACAAATACACTTTTTAACAGTCAGTTGTTGTCACCTAGTGGAATTAGATGTAATTGATACAACCGTTAATTGACGTGCCAAGTTCGTTTCTAAAGGTAGTTTGCTCTATTTTGATCGCTATCCTAGACATCGGTGTTTAAATACTAACTTAAAACTTATATCTCAGTACTTCTGTGATAATGTAAATATCTGTAACACAGAAATAACTAATGTGTGATTCAAAACAGCTCTCTCTGGCTCTAGCAGCACGAACAGATTTGAACGTTCCGGTATGATTTTGTCAAAGGTTTAAAAGACGCGGGAGAATCGTTGTCATTAATAAAGTAGGATTGCGTGGGTACTTGAATCGAGATCGCGATCTTTTTATGATTAATCGTGCAGCTCTACCACATTTTATAATTTTAATGCAAGATGTAGGTATTTGCAAGTATTGCTTCAATGCCAGTACATAACATTACTGATTTATTGCAATTGCAAAAAAAAATTAATTAAGTTAATTGAAGGAGATTCAGTACTTGTGAGTTTATTTCAGAGAGTGCAAGGTTATGTAAGAATGCAAATTTTATGCAAAAGTCATATGCATGTTACTGTTCAAACTTTTGGGGTCAGTAAGATTTTGTTCTGTTTTTAAAGTTTCTCATGCTCACCAAGGTTGCATTTACTTGATCAAAAATACACCAAAAACAGTAATATTGTGAAATTTGATTTCTATTTGAATTTATTTTAAAATATAATTTATTCCTGTGATGATAAAGCTGAAGCATCATTACTCCAGTCTTCAGTGTCACATGATCCTTCAAAAATCATTCTAATATGCTGATTTGCTGCTCAAGAAACATCTCTATTATTTTTGCTGAAAACAATTGTGCTGCTAAAAATTTTTGTGGAGACCATTTTTTCAAGATTATTCAAAAGAACAGCATTTATTTGAAATATAAATCTTTTGTGACATTAAAAAAATGTTGTTCCTGTCACTTTTGATCAATTTAATGCATCCTGACTAAATAAAAGTATTCATTTCTTTCAAAAAGAACATTTTACTGACCCCAAACTTTTGAACAGTAGTGTAACTGAACAAAAAACATCAAAATCACTACAACACAGACCGTCTTCATGCCATGTTTAAAAACACAGGCTAGTACCTGTTGTTTAGCAGGATATTGGAACACTTGATGTCTCTGTGTAGAAAGTTCTTCTTGTGGCAATAATCTAATCCCTCCATCAGCTGACGCATGAAGCTCTGCACATGCTCATGGGAGAAAGACACCAATCCTGATTCCAGCAGCCCCATCAGGTCATGGTCCATGTACTCAAACACCAGGTAAAACGCACCTAATGCACAAAAATAAATACAGGTTTAAAGGCTTACAAAATGATGTGCAGGCAGAAAATGAAGATGTTTCAGGGAAGTCTGAACAGATGTTTCCTATCGCCTATATCTAATAAAACTCTTTGTGTCACAAATTGTAAGAGGAGAAGAATGGCTTACAATGAAACGCGTCCCATGTTCACTACTAAAACTGAAAGCCTGCATGCAAACATGCAAATGCATATAAACAGACCTTTGTCCTTTTTGAAGTCAAGTGCGTCTTGTTTATCAGTGACGATCTCTTTCATGTTGACGACGCTGCGATGGTTCAGCTGTCTCAGGATCTTGATCTCTCTGATGGCAGTGATGGGGAAACCCTCCTTTTCATTATCTAATCGCACCTTCTTCAATGCCACCAGCTCTCCTTTAAAGACCAAAACATAACAGCAGGCTGTCAGCATGTCTTCTCTTTTCAAACACCGTGAAAGGAAGTGAGAGTTGATTTAGGCATTGCCATTTAAAAGAAGCCCCACAGAGTTGCGTTTTTGCCATGGCAAATGTACTGGTGTAATTACTGAGAGGGCCAAGGAAAAGCAGAGCTTCAATAATTAACAGTAAATAATTCTGCATTTACAGTGAAGACAGCTATTAAGCTGCCTGCAGATAAACACCACACCTGTGTCTTTGTCTTTTGCTTTGTACACCTGACCGTAGGTTCCTTCTCCAATGATGCCGATGATGTCAAACTTATCCACACAGCGCTTTCCCCAGTCAGTTTGAGTCTGCTTCCTCTCTCCATATCTCGGACAGCAAATCCTGCACACATTTGACAGACACTTGAGAAAACCTTCCCTCATTACTTGCTCTCCTTCTGCTATTTACCACAAAACCTAATGAAAAATTCAAGCATCCATAACTACAGTAATAACTTTTATGGTTCTTTACAACCACATTACCATTTAGTGTTGTCACGATTAGGGCTGGGCGATATATCGCATGCGATTGTCACGCGCATTTCGTCAGTAAAGCCGGTTCCCTGATTACCGCAAAATCGCCATCACCTGCTTTCAAATGGAGCGGCATACAATAGACAGAACCGTAGATCACTGACAAGCCACGCAATATCGAGTTCATATCGCAGATGAATCGCCTTCGATAATGAACGCGATATTGCGTAGCTTGTCAGTGAACTACGGCTCTGCCTATTAAATGCCGCTCCATTTGAAAGCAGGTGATGGCGATTTTGCGGTAATCAGGGAACCGGCTTTACTGACGAAATGCGCGTGACAATCGCATGCGATAGATCGCCCAGCCCTAGTCACGATACCGAAATTATGACTTCGACACAATAACGGACTAAAATATCTCGATACCTATACTGAATCGATAGCATTGCAAAAACTACAATAACAGTAAAGGTAACTGAACATAACATAAAATCGTGTTATATATATAAACACATTATCAATCATATTATCATTCACTAACCTTTCACAATTCTGAAAAGGTTGGGATAAGGGTGGGTGATATGACTAAAATCTTATTTTACAATACGAGTAATTTAATGATTTTTAATGTAATTTTATAATAATAATTCCTTACATTTATATAGCGCTTTTCTGGGTACTTAAAGCGCTTTACATACGGAAGGGGGAATCTCCTCAAACACCACCAATGTTATTTCACTATATAGTTATTTAAATTTATTTTATCTTAAAATTTATTTAAAATTATTTTCGCTTTTACCTTTAAAATAAGCAAAGGTGCAAATTACAAATCAATATGAAAAATAAAATATAAGAAAGATACAAATTAAATAAACAGTGCTTTAAAATTTTCAGGTAGGGTACAGTAGGTCTATTTACAGTAGCACTAAAAACATGAAACAGCACAATGGTTTTCCACATTGATGATAATCTGAAATGTTTCTTGAGCAGCAAATCAGCATATTAGAATGATTTCTGAAGGATCATGTGACACTGAAGAATGATGATGAAAATACAGCTTTGATCACAGGAATAAGTTACATTTGAAAAAATATTCTAATAGAAAACATGTATTTTAAATTGTAGTAATATTCCTGTATTTTTGATCAAATAAATGCTGCTTTGGTGAGCATAAGAGATCTTTCAAAAACAAAATCTTACAGACCCAAACTTTTGAATAGTAGAGTGGCTGAATATGAATTTCACCTAACCGTCCTGAGAAATGCCCTGAATGAATGATGAATATAGGGACACTTACTTTGGTCTCTTCTTGAAGGTTGGCTGCAGAAGCGGTGGGGAAACTCGAGCAGGGGACTGCGGAGGGGATGGGTCTCCTCCAGAAAGTACCGGAGGGAGGGGCAACTCACTGAGAAGGCGTGTCCTGACTTCTTTTTCCTTTTCTTTCTCCTTCTCCCGGTCCTTTCGTGATGACCTATGGGAAAGACTGCTCTTCTTTGGACTGAAAGAAAAAAGAAAAAAAGAAAACTTAAAATGCCAGGCAAAACAATCACATTTGTCTGTTGTTACTACCTGCAAATTAATTCAAATGGTGCAACAAATCCCAGTTACCATAGTTACTGGGTGGCGATATACAGGTGACATGAATAACCGGTAGAAAATGTGTCAACTGGTAGAGATTTTGGACTATCACCAATGTTGCTGTTATGCTCACGTGACATTGCTGTGCTGTGTGGTCACAAAAGCTTATCGTTTGCAGGTGTTTTTAAGCATTGTGGTTTAAAACCAAGTGCAAGCAGCAAAAGAGAACAAATTTTGCTATATGCGGACGCTGTCAGAGAGATGGTTTCAGAGCACTGTCTGAAGCTGCTGCTCATATAGTAAATAAATACTAGGGGTGTAACGGTACATAAACTTGACGGTTCAGTACGTACCTCAGTTTTGAAGTTACGGTTCGGTACGGGTTTGGTCAGGGCCTAAAATTAACACTCTCCAAGAGACAAATGCGATTAAAAATCGGTGCTGGCGAGTATATGAAACGTTGTCACTTGCCAGTTGGCCGGTAACAATTTTTTGAATTCTAACAATGCAATTTTGTTACAACATGAACGTGAACAAACATGAATGGCGATCTATAGTTGACAGGTCTGTGCTGCATCACCACTAAAGTTTCAGCCTTTCCAATGTAAATATTCAAGCGCTGGAACATGCAAAAGGGAATTCGTTACGCCCGTATCGGCCAGTATCCCAGTATCACATCGGAGCACAAATGAATCAGTGTATCGAATCTGCTGTTCGGAGCGCCAAAGTCACGTGATTTCAGCCGTTGGCAGTTTGACACGCGATCCGAATCATGATTCGATACACTGATTCATTGTGCTCCGATGCTTCCTGAAGCAGTGTTTTGAAATCGGCCATCACTAAATTAGTCGTTATTTTGTTTTTTTTGGCGCACCAAAAATATTATCGTAATATTAATATTGAACCACTGTACTCACATGAACCGATTTAAATATGTTTGTAGTACCTTTATGGATCTTGAGAGAGGAAATGTCATTGCTCCCTATGAAGGGCTCACAGAGTCATCGGATTTCAACTAAAATATCTTAATGTATGTTCCGAAGTTTAACGAAGGTCTTACGGGTGTGGAACGGCATGAGGGTAAGTACTATATGACAGAATTTTCATTTTGGGGTGAACTAACCCTTTAAGAGTTAATTTCTCTAGTGAACTAATATGCTGTTGACACTAAATGACTTGCCTGAGGTAAATGTAATGCTACATGAGATACTATTCTCAAGCTGTTTTATTGACGTCTTTCCGCAGTGGAAACACTGGTTGAGAGATTAGATTTAAACATATAGATTGATTGTCTCTTCTGCGTTTTTTTACTGGTAGCAAACAGCATTGCATTACCGCGTGCGCCCCCTTCTGGATTGGAGTGTGGATCGCCTGTGACTGACTATTTGTCGTGTGACTGCATGCACCGAACCGTGAGCGTCCATACCATTTGGTTCAGGACGAATACATGTACGGTTACACCCCGCAGTAAGCGTACATAGCTCACTATCAGCACTTATTCTTATCTATGGTCCGTAACATTTCTTACAGATTTCTGCTCGTTGTAAATCGGATAAAGATAAATTAGTACAGTACCAGTACAAGTGATTTCGTGTGTGAATTAGTCATACCATCTGTCTATTAAGTGTGAAGCTGTGGGATGTAAATAGTTCCTTCAAAAGTAGAAAAATATATGCTATAAAAAGATGAGTTTCTAAGCTACTTTAGTGATAAATCACAGGACAGCTCTGACAACTAGTTTCTGCATTCCTCTCTGTGTGTGTGTCCTCTCTGTATCTTCACGTTTTGCGCAGCTACTGTTTGTATGAGTGTTCGTGCCACAATGCACGGTAGCTCGAAATAGTATACATCCAATCGTCTAAAATCGCTTTAACGTCCAAACTGGCAAACCTTAAAACAAATACAACTGAGTTTTTGAAGACGCAAGGCTCACCGCTCACGCGCCATCACTATGTGTTGAACTGGCGTTCACCTCCGTGTTGCTTTTATGCCACTGACTGGACGGGGCAGAGTCATGTGGCTACACACGCAGTAGTAGTTTTTAAGAGGGGAAGTATTAACAGGATTAAAAAAAACTAAATAACCGACATCGGAAAATTACGTCCGTTAGAGGTACTGAATTTCGGTTTCGATTACTTTGATTAATCGTCCAGCCCTACTATATCGTAATCGTGAAATAAAATTACTAATATCATGATTAAAGATTTTGGTCATATCGCCCACCCTAATAGTTACCATTCACTTCTATAGGGGAAAACAAAAACAATTCCAATATATTTAGACGTGACAAAGCAACTTGCAAATCCATTTGTCCTTCCTATAATAATAATGGTAAATACAGCTTGCATGTAATTTGCAGTTTGCAAAAATAAATAGCAATGACTAGCACCTTGTTCACTAAGGGCAAATTCTGCTACAGGGTAGTCACAACGTGTAAATAGAAGTAATAAGCTAACAGTGAATTGTCTGTGCAATGGTGGGTGTAGTTACCAACAACAGCCTTTGTCAGCAAAGCTATTTGCATTTAGTGTAAACAGACACCACCAGGAAATAACAGTTTATTCTCAGCTTATACACTCTACAGCCCAAACATACCCACATGCATCTGGGAAAAAGATATAAATGGCCAAGCATATATGCTTTGATTATGTGAGAGCATACATGTACAAATTGAGACAATGAACAAGTTTACTATAGCTAAAGTGTCCAAATACTTATTTTGGGAGTGTGTAAATGAATAAATGTTGTTGCATTAGTTAAAATATCAAAGCAAATGTCATTCATTTTAAAAGTAGCACAAACACACTTTAAGTAGCCTAAAACGTATAGAAAAAAGCAAGTCTGATGACAATACTATTAATATTCCGAGTGACATAATACCTGAGGAACAGGCCAAAACAGAACCTCACATGTGATCAAAACCAGGCGTAAGCTAAGATTTACGATTTTTTAAAATATTAGTAATAAGTTTAATTTATTTTTGTTTTTAATTTATTTATTTCCAGTTAATTTTAATGCTTCAATCTAACCTGATTTCAGTTGGTTGCAAAGACAAAATTTCTAATAAGAAGCAGGTGAGCAGACTAAATAAGGTCTGAGTGGTGTGACGATATATATTGATATGAAGCTGCCTTTGCAACTGACACTTTAATGCTTCAAAAAGTTCAGAAAGAGATCGGAAAACTAATCCATATGAATTGAGGGTTTTTTCCCACATTTTCGGAAGAGAATCAATTACTTGTTGTGATGAATAGATTTAATTTAGGCTTTTACTCGCATATAAACATTGCTCAGTGAACATAAGCAGAAGCTCAGCCAAAACTGAATACAAGAACAAACCTCTTCCGGAAACTCAAATGTTGTTTTTGCAGCATGTTTGAGCTTCTGGAAAAGGTTAAATTAAAAGCCTAAATTAAATCTATTCATCATAAGCATTCGATTCTCTTCACAAGAAGTGTCAAAGTGTCAGTTGCAAAGACAATTTCAATGGAAGGAAATCTGACAGCATTCTGTCATCAAAAAGATCGTCATTTGTGTTCAGAAGATGAACGAAGGTCTTACGGGTTTGGAACAACATGAGGGTGAGTAATTAATGACAGAATTTTGGGGTGAACTAACCCTTTAGGCACAATAAGCCATGTATAAAGAGCGTACACACACACACACAAGAGACATGCGCACAGAAAGCTGCCTCTCAGACATGTCGAATTCAGTTTGCTTATTGCACTTAAATGGTCAAGTACTCACAATTATGTCAAAACATCTGTTGTGTGGAGTATTCACATTGACAGTCTGCTGTGTCTTAAATGAATGTAAACAGTTGGGCAAAAACTGGACGTGGTTTGATATTTGAGGATGCCTGGTGTATTAGGTCCGTGCATTCAGTCTTAAAGTGACAGCTGCCTAATAAACCTGCTGCCGTCTATCTCAATGTAATGACCACTTGCAGTGAAAATCAAGTTTTTAATGTTGTTTATATGTCTAAGTGGTGTTTGTAATATGCATTTAAGACAAACTAGGGTTGTAACAGTATTAGATTTTCACGGTATGTTAACAGTCTCAGAAAAAAAGCAGTCAAGTGGAAAGAAGTTGTGTATGCGCAAGTGAGATTCTCTGTCTGTTTTTACCCCAATAGCGTAGTTAAGCAAATGTGCACTATATGATAATAATGTTCATGTCGTGATACAATGTCAAACAGGTATACCGCTACAACCCTAAGACAAACCATGTTCAAATTCCTCAGTCAACACCACTGCTGAGTATTTTCCCTTTAAAACTGGTGTACTGCCCATTTCCCATCTTCACAAACATGTAACCAAACCCATCAACGTGCGGAATGGGGCTTTTCTCCACTGACTTTCAATGATGTTCAAAGCGTTTCTAAGGATGCTAATTGTTAGAAGGCAGCTGTCTGACTCTAGAGATGGTGAACAGGAACATAGTTTGTGTAACATTAGCAAAACATTATTTGCTGTTTGACAACATAGTCAAGCCAAATGGTAATATCAATTACCGTTATGTTTCCGACAATGTAGAGAGTGATGCAGAAAACACATAACCATTCTGATACTTCGACTTGCAGGCGACCCTTTATAGATTTATTTACAAGGTGTTTTTTCAGCATTATATCTGTTGAACGATTGAACGCAATGGCCACTCAGATGTGTTTGAGTTAGTCAGAATCCATTTAACACCGCCCAAAACGTTGCGAATTCTGCATGCTCGCGAATCCTTTCATTATAACCAACAAAGTACACTGCACAGCGTAAACAACTTCATTGATTATCATGGGAGTTTTAAGCTTATTTAAATGCGCAATTGAATCCAATTGACATTAATAACCATAGCAATGGATGGAACAAAACAATCAGATAATATATGTCTAATGATCTGTGCATCAAGTCTTGGAGTGTAAATGCAAAATAATAGACCTGCCACCTTTTCTATGGTATGTTACACGTTGTAAATTTATAAGCACTTTGTTTAATAATCCTGACAGTGATTAATTTTATTTCATGAATAAATAAGTTAACTATGTAACTTTTTTTTTGTTCAAAATTTACAAAATTATTATGAGCGAGTACATCAATACATACTTTGTACTGTGTGTGGATGACCGTCCTCGTCCGCCACCACTGAAAACCAATTCTGACCAGGCAAAACCCAGTGTGCACTTGCAATGTGTTGGCCAATTATGTATGTCAGCATTTGCAGAACTCACCTGTCCCTGCAGTCTCCCAGAAGAACCGGCGGCAGGGGAAGAGGTGGAAGTGTGGATGTCTTCATCAGGTGTGCAGGACTTTGGGTAGATTTCAGTGTGGGGCTTTTCGAGCGAGAAGAAACAGGCGTCACAGGTGCTGAAGGTAGAGGAGCTGGTGGAGGGCTGTTTAGAGGAAGAGGCGGAGGGGATGAGAGAGGAAGAGGAGGAGGAGAGTTTGCCGGGAGAGGCGGAGGAGATGAGAGAGGGAGAGGAGGAGGACTGGATAATGGGAGAGGTGGCGGAGGAACCACAGTTGGCTCCTCCGCCGTAACAATGTTCGGAGGTGGGGAAGGCGGTCTTTGAGGCTCAGTGGGTGGGGCCGTCTCTAGTGGCGGCTCAGTGTTTTTCACCGGTGCATTTGCCACATTGGACGTGTTCAGGCGGAGGGAGGGAGAGTTCTTGGCGGCAGCCGCCTGACGCTCTTTCTTTCTTCGCGTCAGCTCGGCTCCAAGGCTTGACGTGATCGGCAAACGTGAAGACGAAGGGGAGCGGCTGCCTGGGTGATTGCTGTGGGAGGAGCCTCCGCTGGCTCCTCCGGAATATAAAGAATGTTTCTTAGTGCGAGAATGGGAAGAGGAGCGGCGTGAGGAGGAGTAGTGAGGAGAACGGCTCCGGGAACGGAGAGAAGGCCTGGGGAGGAGAAACAAGAGAAATGTATTAAAACCAGACATCTGAACTTGTTCAAATCAACTTCATCAAGACAGACACTAAATGCAAGAATCAGAATGCAGAATCTCTCAATTCATCTTTAAAGCATGACCCTCAAACAGTCTAATAGCACAGGATTAAAATGGAAGTAGCATTGGATCGTCTTCCATATTTTGATGTACATCCAACTGTAATGGACAGGGATGCACTGAAATTTCCACTACCAAAAATTTCCAGCGAAACGGGTCAGTTTCAGGCCGAAATGCTTTTGTTGGGCCGAAATCAGTGACCCAAACAGACGTTTTATTAAAGGAGTAGTTCACCCATAAATGAAAATTCAGTCAATTACTTACCTTCATGTCGTTCCACACCCGTAAGACCTTCATTCATCTTCAGAATACAAATTAAGATTAAATTAAATTATGAAAGACCGGTGTATCGATAAACTCTGACGTTAACAGTTCTGCTATCGGTACTGGAGAAATTATGAAGAAAATACATGTACATTTATTATTGCTATAGACATTATCTTGCGGATTCTATCTCGCCAGAGTCGCCAGCTGTGTCTGTATGCAATAATATTAGGACATTTGTCTATGATGCATTTTTGCTTTCGCAATCCAGAAGAGAGATCGTGCTCACGCAGAGGAGCTACAGCGCGCGCAGCCGCTCACATGAAACCCCTGTTTAATTGTGACGATGGAGGAGAGAACTAAACTAAACGTATGCTTACACTTTAGGCCTGTGATATTAAGCTAATTTTATTTTTGGTTTCGATTTTGGCTTCCAAGGATCAGAAAGAAGATATCTGAGGTAAAACTATTAAAAACCAGCCACGTTTCGTCTAGGACACCTTCATTCAATTCAAAGTTGTGCACGTTCGTTCCTCCCTAAACCCAAACTTAACGTCAGAATCAGCACAATCGGTGATTGTTGTAAAATGCAGTCTTTACGGTTGCTAAATTGCAGTAAATGTTTGATAATTATCATCAACTTTTTAAAACGTTGAAAGCACAATAATCCGCGCTGTTCCTCAGGCTGAATTGTGTGTTCGAGCGCTCCAAAACGGATCGCAAATAGACAAACAAATTACACTTTGGGCTTCAGGTCCACATCCAAACGATCAAATACACACAAAAGTATGTTAAAATGACCGGATTGGAGAATGTTTAGCTACATAAACGCAGTTTATATCATAAGTATACATGAACAGCTGGGAGAAAATCTGATGTGTCTATTGTCTTAAAGTGACAGCAGTCACCTTCTGACCATTATGCCATCAGTGTTAATCAAACAACAAAATGCAAAGAGAAAAATCACTCACAGCTCTTCATCTGAATATAATTAGCTTTAATAAGCATTAATCTATTAATTTATACTGTGAAAACCAAGCAGTGTTATTTTACATTTGGTTACTTCACTTAAGATTTCTTTTATAGGCCTGAACACATGAACAAATGAAAGCACTTCATTTCATTTGTATCTTTTTTTTATTGTATTTGTCAGTTTGTTTTACTTTGTTTCTTTGTTCATGTTCTTACTGTATCTTATATCAAACGCCAAAAATG
>RJVU01042532.1:1385553-1398070 GCA_003731715.1 Anabarilius grahami
GCTCTGTGATCAGTAGTAAATGTTTCTTTATCTGAAAGCCAGAGGGCGCTCTTGTGCAGAAACTGCAAATATGCCTTGCTGCCAAAGTAGAACACGCGTCATTCCAGGAAATCCCATACTATCGCTGTAGCTGAATAAACAGAAGATTGAAACATTTGATTACATGACAAACGTTTTGATAATGAACACACGACTGCCTTATTCTGTGTAAGAAGCCACATCATCTCACAGAAGGACGCTCAACTGTCATTATGAAGTGAGTTTGGAGTAAAAACATGTTATTAAATGTTGTCTTTTGTTGGACAAGATGTTAATAACACTGCTTGGTTTTCACAGTATAAATTAATAGATTAATGCTTATTTCCTGTAGCTCAGTGGTTAGAGCATGGCACTAGCAATGCCAAGGTCATGGGTTCGATCCCAGGGATTGCACATACTTCGATACAAATGTATAGTATAATGCAATGTAAGTCGCTTTGGATAAAAGCGTCTGCCAAAATGCATAAATGTAATAAGTGCTTCTCATGTCTGGAAAGATGTTTTGGCACGTGTTGTTTTTTCAAACACATTATAAGCGATTCAAACTCTCAGTGCTTTCAGATGGATTAGCATTTGGAGCCATAGTTCATTGATAAGAAAAAAAAAAAAAATCGCTGCTTTGCGATTTCATAATCGCACTAAGCCAAATCGTTTGTGCGATTTCAATGTTTTTTTTCTAATCGTCCGATTAATCGTGCAGCCCTTATATATATACAAAAAGTACCGATAAGAATACCGTTAAAGTACCGGATCGATAAGCAGTATCGGTAAGAGTAGTAATACCGTTAAAACTTAACGATACCCATCCCTACTCCTGTGTCAGCATCACATGCCTGCATCGTGCTGCTCACATGAACAGCGTCTACCAATACTGAGCTGGCATTCGGACATAAAACCTGGAAGTGCTGGACGTAAAAAGTGTAGGAGAATAACACAAGAGAAGATATCGTTGAAAAAATTTGTTATTTTTGTGCACAAAAGTATTCTCGTCGATTCATAAAATTAAGATTGAACCATTGTAGTCACGTGAACTATTTTAACAATGTCTTTACTACTTTTCTGGGCCTTGAAAGTGGTGGATAAATTGAAGCAAAGACTATAGAATAACACAAGACGCGTCACTCGTATTATTATGAATGGGAGAAAGTGCAACGCTCAATATGGCGGAATAAGTCCCGCCTTCTAAATAAGACCCAATCGCCGATTGGTAAAGTCATAGCGCCACTGCAGGGGCCGTTAGAATCTCCGGTTCCTATAGAAACAGTCAGATGCGCGCCTCCGAAATTAGGCACAAGAGACGCACGCGCATTTAGGACTGCGCATGAGCTGGATCCTGAAAAATACAGTTTTTTGTCATGATTCCAGCGTTTAGAAACAATATTTATGAGACAGTTGTTGTCAGATTTCATTGGTGATTTCAAATATTAAATTTAATCTAAAGCTTGGCAAACAGCTTTAGAGAATTAGATGTTTCCCCATTCAAAGAGATAGCAGCTGCACTTGGATGCCCGAGAGGCGTTTCAAAGATGGCCGCTGAGTGAAATGACTTGTCTTAAAGGGACTTTGATTGAAGTCTATGGAGTCAGAGAGCTCTTGGTTTTCATAAAAAATATCTTAATTTGTGTTCTGAAGATGAACAAAGGTCTTATTGTGTGAAACGACATGAAGGCGAGTAATTAATGACAGACTTTTTTCATTTTTGGGTGAACTAACCCTTTAAAAATATGCTTGAATAAATATGTCATGAAAACAAGTTATTACAGTTTGTTGTTGTTAAAATGTTTATATTTCACCAACAAACTGTAGTAGAAACATTTCTGTTATTAAAATGTTGATATAAAAAATGTGCGCAATTTAAATGTTTGTAGAACTCAGTTTTAGCTATTTGAGTGTTTATTATTAAATATGTTTGATTGATTCATTAATTATACATTTATTATTTATTTTGGTTTTGGCCAAGTGCATCCTGAATTTTCAGTATCAACCCAGAATTTTAATTTCGTGCATCCCTAGTAATAGATTATCGAGAGAGAACTTGGGGGACTTGGTTCTATGCATGGGTTTGATGATTGGATTTTTTAATGGAACATGCACGGATGAATTGTTCACAATAATATCTATAACACACATTTAGAAAATAAATATTTTTATTTCATGCTGACTTTATTGATTGACTAGCCATTCAGACAAAGGCGTTTTGCACATCCCCAGTAAACAGCACCCTTTTTGAACAAAGAAAGTCCACACATAACAGCTTTTAGTTAATGAAATATGCGGTTACTTTTGGTGTTTCTTGTGATGCTTTTGATGTGGTGCTACAAATGTTCCCCTTTTGAAAAATATGCTTTATAAGCTCACCATTTTAACTGCTGGCAAGTGCTGCTCACCTGAATGAGCAGCTGGCAATAAGTTGCCATAATAAAACCTGCATAATTACAGTAACTTAGCCCTAACTCATAAGGCGAACTGAACATTTTATTTCTTTAACAGAAAACGTTTTTTTCTCTTATTTACACTTTAAATTGAAAACCCCATATTTTCCACCAAGCACAATGCACAGAACCTGACCTAACAAAGAGTAGGTGCAGTTCTGTGCTTCACAGATAGTGGTAATCAGTAAATTAAAGCCTGCAAGGGGAAGCCCAGCTAAATATAGACCTGTAATACAGGATTGATGGCATGTAGACATTAGAGCGAAATCTCAATGGTGAGCAACAGCATTTTTCATACTCAACTATGCAACTTTAAACACTGTAAAGTTGACTGTGCGATGCACTGGAGTTTTCATGTGAAGACATGGTTTTAAATAAAAACCATTAGGACTGAATTTCATACTATACATTTAAAAACTCCTCTACTTACAACTGATATCAAAGAAATAACATGACCTGCTGCTATAAATTCACAATTACTAAGTGAAATGTGCTGATAACTTAAAGGGTTAGTTCACCCAAAAATGAAATTTCTGTCATTAATTACTCACCCTCATGTCATTCGAAACCCACAAGACCTTTGTTCATCTTCGGAACACAATTAAGATATTTTTGATGAAATCCGAGAGGTTGTTTTTATCACCCATAGAAAGCAACATAAGTAGTACCACACTCAAGGTCCAGAAAAGTAGTAAAGACATTGTTAAAATAGTCAATGTGACTACAGTGGTTCAACCTTAATGTTATGAAGCGACGAGAATACTTTTTGTGCACAAAAACAAAACAAATATAATGACTTTATTCAACCTTATTTCCTCTCTACCCTGTCACTCTCCTACACAGTTTATGTTGAAGACACATTGTGGAGCTTTCGTGATCTACGTCAGAACGCCGGCTCAGTATTGGCCAGCTCGTGTCAGAATTACACACATGCGTTGTGGTGCTCACGTGAACAGCGTCGGCCAATAGTCAGCGTTTTGATGTAGAACACGGAAGCGCTGCACTGCGTTCACTACGTCAACTGCGTAGGAGACTGAAATTGTTGAATAAAGTCGAAGTTTTTGTTTTAGCACACAAAAAGTATTCTCGTCACTTCATAACATTAAGGTTTAACCACTGTAGTCACGTTGACTATTTTAACAACGTCTTTACTACTTCTCTGGACCTTGAATGTGGTAATTTCATTGGTTTCTATGAGAGATTAAAAACCCCTTCATATTTCATCAAAAATATCTTAATTTGCGTTCCAAAGATAAACGAAGGTCTTACGGGTTTGGAATAAAATGAGGCTGAGTAATTAATGACATTTCATTTTTGGGTGAACTACAGTCAAACCTAAATTTATTCAGACACCTTGAACATTTCATTCATTAATACAGTTTATTCACTATAGTTTAAAAAAAATGGTAATAAAATATGACAAGAACTCAGAGTTAAACTGTGTCAGAAAAAATTCTTAGATGACACTTAAGCAACACATGTTCAGGTCAAAGTGTCTGAATAATTATTGGTTCCAAATTTATCAATTTTACTGGTAGTCCACTGTATGAAGCATTTTTGGGTATAATATGTCACAGTTTACTTTATTTTGCTTTATCCTGCACCCACTAGTAAAAATATATAAAAATCTGAATATTTTTTGGTTTGATTCTAACCCTTTAGTACTGCAGTTTAAGATATAATCTATGAATAATTAGTATTCTGATAATCAGACGCAGACATTTTTACATAAGTAAAATACATTTATCTTTAAAGACAAATATTTAAATGTTAAATTATGACAAAAACAAGTCATTTAAATAAAGCATATAAATTTGAGGGGTGCTTATAAAGATAATTTGTATAATAAACACTGATCAAGAGTACTAACCATGACTTCCCTCTAACATAGATAATCATACCCTCAATAAGCTTTAAAGGGCTAGTTGACCCAAAAATAAAAATTCTGTCCTCATTTACTCACCCTAAATTTGTTAAATCTGTACGAGTTTCTTTCTTCTGTTGGACACAAAAGAAGACATTTTGAAGAATGTCGCTAACCAAACATTTTCTAGTGCCATTTGACATTTTTTCATACTATGGAAGTCAAAAGGGAACAAGCAACTGTTTGGTTTACCCACATTCTTCAAAATAACTTCTTTTGTGTCCAACAGAAGAAACTCATATAGGTTTAGAAGAACTTGAGGGTGATTAAATCAGGACAGAATTTTTATTTTTGAGTGAACAATCCGTTTAAGTAAAAAAAACAAACAAACATAAAAATGTGAATATTTCAACACAATAAATGTAAAAAGACCAATGAATTTCAACTAACTTACCTGTCAACCTGTTAGTTTAAATAGTATGATGTGAATAATTTTCTCACTTGGACACAGAGGTCACATTTGCTTTTGATGCATTTACTAGACCTTCTCTCAAGTCATTTTAGCACATGCATCAAATCTAGTCAGGTGCATTTCTTTAAAATAAACCTGTTTGACATTTCCAATACAATACACGTCTGGGGTCATGGTGCACATCATGTCAGATCTGTGAATTAAAGAGTGTTTTAGTGTGGTCACTCACCTGGACACTGGACTGGTGCTGGATGAGCGTCGGTTGCCGTAGGGACTTCCAGGTGAGTGTTTTCTGCTTACATACGGACTTCCATCCTTCTCAGCGCTTGAAGACCTCCTTCTTCCATAGGGGCTCTCAGACCTCTGTCTACTCCGCCTGGGCGGCTCCCTGTACGGACTCGGGCTTGCGGCCCTGCGCCTGGAGGAATAGCTGTTGTCGTGTTCCGCAGTGGAAGGACTGTCCGCTCCACTTCTCCTGGACTGGCCCTTTCCTTTAGGGCTCGACTTGTGGCTCTTGGCGGCTTTCCGATGGCTGCGGTCCTCCTCATACTCCTCGCTCCTCCGCTTGTCTTTGCGAGACTTTGATGAACGGCCACTTTCCTTGCTGACGGAGGAGGAAGCGGAGGAGGCGCTGCTCCCTAGACTGACCGTTGACTGCAGCGCGGTGGATGAGAGAGAGTCGCCGGACTTCTTACTGCTGGACTCACCTGAGCGTCTGGATGTTGAAGCAAGGCACGCGGCTGAGCTGGACTTCTCCTTGGCCTTCTTTCGGCTGTCTTTGCTCGTTCTCTCCCGGTCCTTACTGCTTTTCTTTCCGCTTTCTGCCCTCTCCGAAGACTCCCTGACCCGATTCGGGTCTTTGGACTTCTTCCGGGAGCGCTTGTGTTTATGAGCCCTGTTCTCTTTCGCAACCCCCGCCTCACCGTAGTCCGACAGCTCTAGGCGGTCGGCGTCTCCGCTCTCCACCGGTTTCCCGGTGGCGGGGGAGTCCAGGAACGTGTCCGAGTCGGAGCTGATGTCGTCGTACTCCACCAGAGGCTTGATGGCGCCCACTGCTGGAGGCGCGGCGGCAGCGCGCACGGAGCCGGTTTCGGCCTCGTGTTTGGACTTGTTTCGTTTGTGCTTGGAAGAAGTGGACGAGCTCGTCGTCTTGGTGGGAAGCCGACCGGAGCCCGCGTGCAAAGGCTGACCGTCCCCGGTGGCCGCCTGCAGCTGATGATGATACAGCGATTCAGCCTTCCTCTTGGTCCCATGCAGGCGGTCTGATCCAGGCATACCTCTGTCCTCCGGAGACGCGGACCTATGTGGTCAAGACAGCACATGAACAGCAGAAATCGCTCAGTATTGGGTAAAAGTGTGAAATCTTGCCAGAGGAACGAGTCGAAGCGAAGCAAAACAAAGATGCGCACGCGATTTAATGCGCAAATGTTATCCACAACTCATCCCCGGTCCCGTGGCGTCTTTGAATCGCGTCAAAATATATCCAATCCAAGAGTATAAATCCAACAAGAACAACAACAACAACAAAAAAAGATTTTTTTAAACGATATGTCTTTCACGATGGCATCACTGGTCGCCTCAAGCAGCGCATTGCGCTCGCGCCTCTCGGCTAGCTTTAGCTAAGCTAGCGTCCCTCGAAAAGACAAAAAGAAAGAAGAAAAATACAGGATGTCCTTGTTTTAGATTGTTTATCCTTGTTCGATATCAAAGCCTTAACAGATGTTTAGCTCTCCTTGCACACGTTTTCTGAGCTTTGAAGCAGTAAAGCTCGCTGTGAAGGGATATTGTCCCACATAACTGAAAATAAAACTTGACCCGCTTGCTTCTTGTTCACATATTCGCTTTAATGTTCAGTGTAAACTCTCTGTAGTTTCATATTCATCGCAAATGATCACATATTTATGTGTTAAAATTGATTCCAGTTCACTTAAGCGGTTCTGGAAAGAAACCAGACTTAGAAATTGGGCGATGTTCGTGGATATAAAACCCTCCACGGCCCTGAATTCAGAGAGAATTCACTTCATCCATTACAGCCAAAATTATGCTCAGCCTCTTCTGCGCATGCGCGGTTTAAGCCCAGCCCACGGAAAAGGAAATACCATAGACTGCTACACCATTTAGAATAAAATGTATTTCGTCCTTAATTACTCACATTCACACAAATAGTTTATATCGTTGGTAAATAGTGAAAACGAGGCAGAAAGTTTTATTAACTTATAAAAAGGGTCTGTTTAACCTGCTTATGTAGAGCAAGATCGCTGTCAATCTTCTTGGTAACTAGGCGACAGCCAATGAAAAGAGGCGACTGAATCCCGCCTTCAATCGCGCGTGTTTGAGCTGGACTTTACTCACCTTTTGATTTAAATGTATATTATATATAATTGTTTTCAGTTTATTATGTAATTATAATTGTATTTAATAAAATATAAGACAAAATAACAAAACATTAATGCATTACCGACGCTATTATTTTATTGTAGTGCGTGTAAAGTTACAGACTCTCCCTTCGTAAACAAGCATGTTAAAAACATAATTTACAAACAAACCTGTTAAATAATTTCCGAACCAACCATAGGCTATAAGCAGGAAACCTTTTAATGTTTATGCCAATATTCGCCACGTATACAGATACGTGTTTTTATTTTGTCATTTAAATGATAACAACAGTACATTTTCATGATATCACAACAATATAAATAACTACATTATTTACATAATCTGTTGTATAAAAAATGTAATTTTTGCGACGACTATGTTTATATTAGCCTTGTGTAACATATAATTAAGTGCAATTTCACCTTCGTAAGCATTCATCAACGGCGAATGTGTGCCGAGTTTGCAGTTGCGGTTTTGTAGTTGAATAATAGTCGATGAATTTGCTGTAGATATCCGTATATTTCCCAAAAAGCTCTGTATTTTTAAAAATGTTGATGTCGCGCGTAGATGACGTCAGAGTTCGCGTCCACGTCTCCAGCCTGGGTTGAGAAATTTATTGATTGATTACAAGTCTTTTAAAGGCTGTAACATTTATAAAGCAGAATCTGATTTGACACAGATCATACTTAGTTATACGTATTTCATATTCATTGCCTATTATGCATGTGTGTGTTCAGGCATGCCAATAAAATCGTTTTCCATGAGAAAAACAGCTTATTAATCATACGAAATTGTTTTTTTGAAAAAGTAAGAATGCAGAAAGCTTTCTGTGATGGGTGAATTTAGGTTTAGGGGTAGGGGGAAGAAAATACTTGTAGGCCTACAACACAAAAATCAGTATGTCTATGGAAAGTCCCCATAAAACAACATAAAACCCAAAGTGTGTGTGTGTGTGTCTTTCTCTTTCATTGTATGCTGCTTGGACTTGTGTTTATGTTTAACAATAATGCTTGTTTGTTACTTGAAGAGGTTTAAATCTTAAACTGTGAACATCTAATAGTCAAAGACTTTGATATTTATTCTATATTCATAATGTTGTATAATGATAATTTTGTAAATTATGGTATGAAAGCACTTTATTGTTTATTCCTAGAACAGAAGTGCAGTGACTTTTCATTTTACCATTTAGTTGTTTCCAGTTCTGCAAAATAACTAAATAGTTAAGAGTAGGGAAAGATAATTATGAATATAAATACACATATAATTTATATATGTATCTATTTCCCCTTAAGCTGACATGTGTAAACCGCAGTGCTCAACCATTCTGGTTCAATGTTTGGGAAAACGCTGCCTCGTGTTACCACCACGATTACGTCAAATGACGAAGACCATCTTTGAGTTTTTATTGGCTAAGACCGCTGAAAGAGGAGCTGACGCACCAAACCCGGAAACGAGCATAACAATACATGAAAACAAATGATTTACAGCCTGTACACTTTCCATACAACATTACGACAAACTATTGCACTTTTCCCAAGTAGTTTGCAAACATTGATCAGCATAAATGTTTTCATTTCCTCAGAATGACAAACAACTAACTTTTTGTGTAGAACTACAAATAATACATTGAATTTGTCTGAAATGTAGCGCATTTGTTTTGTTTTTATATATATATATTTTAATATTTAACATGACAACTATAAAACTGGAAATATTATATCATAAAATAGTTATATTCGACCTTAAAGACCATGAACATTGTCCACTTGTTACTTTTACCACAGTTAGCCTGGTTATCATTAGGCTAAACATAGCTTTAAAGTAGGCTATTAAATATGAATTCAGTCTGACAGCAATATTTATGAACAACACTAAGTTAATTGTAGTTTACAGATAGGGAAACAGTCTGAGATCTAGTCATGGTAAAGGGGAGGGGGTGATCCGCAACACAACAGGAGATAAGCTTCATTTGTTCATACTTCAACCACTGGGGCTCTTCTGCATCTTCGCCATATACAAACGCGATGAAATTAAGTGAAAACACGGCATGAGCTCGACGGAAACCAGCGGCACCGACACATCTACGTCCTTTTAATAACCGGACGCGCTTTTCCTCTCCGGTTTACCGACTTTATAGTGTTCGGGATGGGTAAGGAGGTGAACGGCGTCTCTCGGAGTCGCTTTGAGGCGAGTAGCCACTGTTTATTTCCAGATTGACATGTCGATGTAAATAATCTTACGTTTTTTACTCCTAAACGGCTTAAATAATGGAGGATTATAAGTGTTGTTGCAGTAGAAGAGGCCGAGCTTCCGCAATCATATAAGTTCAGCTCTTCTAATCACTTGTCAGTCTGTTAAACACATTCATTAATGTATGTTGACCAAAGGCAGCCTCAAATCCATCATTATATCCCTTTCAAGTCGCTATATATCTTTTCTTGTGAAGTCTACTTTGTGTCGGATTGTAGTATAAACACAACCATTGTTCAAAGCTTAGTGTGCCACAAAAGGTGCTTTAATATTTCTCGTTTATTTACGCGAAGCAACAGTAGGTTGCGATGTACGCTTCGATGGTTTTTTATAAATTAAACTGGTTAGCTGAGATTATAGTTGACGGATAATGGTGGTAGGCCCACAGGCTGAAGTGGGGAAAAACAGCCGGCCAAAACAAAAGCTGGATATATACACGGGCCTTTACGCGTAAAAACACATCGCACCTAAACACATCACCACAGAAAACAGTTGGGCCGGTTTACGACAACATTTAGCTTGTTGTTCCCCTTGAAGACGGAATATCAGCCGTGTTTAAACAAGTTATAACTGTGTTTACATCGGGTGTGTTTTAAAACTTAGTGAGCTGACTAGCTAGACTGCATTTTCGTTTCTTCATAGGCGCGTGTTGCAGTCTCGGGCGCCTGTGATGCTGTCTGGATAGGGAGCTCACTAGGTTTTGAAACACAGCCGTAATGTTGAGACACATGGCATTGGTGTATTTGTTTGTTTTGTTTTGTTTTGTTTTTATCGGGGGTTTATGTCTGTAGTTGCCACTCACATGCACTCAAAGTGAAACATTGTAGGCCAGTTACTAGATTAATTTGTTCTATAATACCACAATGTTATTCTACCCTCTGATAAAAAGACTTTCCAAACCAAACTTTATGATGGTATCCAGTTTCCACCACATTACCACTGTTACTTAATTGTCTATAAACAGTGGACAGCTTTCGAAACCATATTAACCATCCAGGGTGTGACATTACGTCCAAATCACCTATAATGTCCTTTTTGTGTGTCATTTTAATTAAAATTTTTGTAAACATAAACATGGCTGATGTGAAAATGGCAATGAACCAAGCCATTCACCATTGTCTTCTATAGCAAAAGTTATGTGAACGATAAAATAAACATTAAATATTCCTTTGTGATGCATACATTACTTAGTATTCTAGCTACAAATGCCATAAAATGACTTGCGTTCTGATAGCTTCTTATAATGTTTCGAAAGACCCATAATACTTCATTATGACTTTACTACAGTAACCATGCCATTTAAGTGGAAACTGTGATAACTATGTAAAGGTACAAGGCATAATCTCAGTATTTCAATTGCAAAGGCACGGATGTAATCAGTATTTAAGAAGCAATGCATTGTTGCCAGCTTAGGCCTGTTTCTTTTTTTAGGATCAGAGTGATTATCTGGACATTGTTTTGGAGACTACAGCATGAGCGTTATCTTTACAAATAACTGACAGCTCATATTATGCTTGGCTGCTTGATTGTAACGATATTGTAAGAAAACGGGGATATAGCATCAGCTGGTGGACTTATTTTGTTTGTGTGTATGGTTTTGCCATGTTGTCTTCACATACACACATATTTAGTTGCATTTGTCTATTGCAGTGGTAAAAAGAGCACAGCCATGTTACAATTTCATTATTGTGCCACACTCTAAATTTGTAGATTGTACATTGTAGATTGTCTGCTTTTTCTTCAGTTGTATCTTGGCTACTCAGTCAGCATTGACCTAATGTTACCGTGGAAATGGGTTTGTTTGTGTGTCAACAGAACGTATAGTCAGTAATCAGAGAGCAGGAAACTGTGTTGCATTACATGTAAACCAGAAAGTCACTTTTTTTGTCATGAAAATGTAGTAGCTGTAGTCAGTCGCGGTTTACTGTATATTGAAATGAGTGCAAAGTCATATTGATATTCAGAGAACCTGCAGGTCACAGGTCACTAGACCTGGAAACAAAATAAAGAGTAGCTGCTTTACCAACTCAACAATACCTACTGTAACAAAAGAAGGAAGGATCTTACTACACTTTGAATAAAAGTAAATCAATCAATCAGTCGTCTATCTATTTAGTGGGCAAAAGTGATGTCCGGACTAGGAAAATTGACACCTTCACCCTTTACTCAAATATTATATAAAAAAAAATTGTTAAAGATTTTGTAAGCATATTGTGTAGTTGTGCTTGGAGTCAATTGTTTCATTTGTGAAAACGCGATGAAACATGGCAAATTGTGCGACATAATTTTTGTCTAGGCTGTGATACAAAGAAATTATGAAGACATGGAAAAACAAGAGAGAACCAATGAAATATTAATAACTGATTATGTTGTAGTCATTGAATGCTTTTTCCTGTGAACTTTTTGTTTTAGCTTTAAAAGTGCTATATAAATTGTATTATTATTATTATATATATAATAAAATGTATTATTATTATATATATATAATATAATATAATATAATATAGANATAGTAAACTTTTTTTTCTTTTCTCTTTTTTGGTATTGGGTTGAAATATATGCTCTCTATACATTTACATATGATTTAGACCTTAAATTTGTTTGTAATTCATATATTCTCAATGCTTATTATTCTAATGAGAAAAATATTCTCAGTATTAAACTAAATATTTTATTTTATTTTATTTTTGGTATGGAAGTATGTCTTTGTGAGATTCACCCATGTAAAAACAATTACAGGAGACATTTAGATATAAAAGGGAACTGGTCATGAGAAAAGTCATCTGGTGATATAGAGTGTTTCTGATGAGCTGGAAACAAGTGATCAATCATTCCTTGTTTGTAACAGTCTGCAGTCAGGCATCACATGGCTCATTCTTAAACAAACAATCAAATGGAAAGTCGCCCCATAGAGAATGGATGGGTGAAAAGAAAACACAAATGGGAAAGCTCATAATAATGAATAGCTGTAAGCTATCTCACATATTGTTTGTTTGTCTTTCTTAGCTGAGGTGATGCTTTAAAGGGATTTCTATGTAAGCTTGTTTCGGCCACGGAATGAAACAATTTAAAAAATAATTGCGA
>RJVU01042532.1:1408352-1419403 GCA_003731715.1 Anabarilius grahami
AATTTTTTGAGATAGGAATTTTGGGTTTTCATGAGCTGTATGCCAAAATCATCAGTATTAAAACAATAAAAGACCTGAAATATTTCAGTTGGTGTGCAATGAATCTAAAATATATGAAAGTTTAATTTTTATCATTACATTATGGAAAATAATGAACTTTTATCACAATATGCTAATTTTTTGAGAAGGACCTGTGTGTATATATACTTTTATGGTAATTATTGTCATTGATTCTTCAGTGTCATTGATTTGTTGTCACTGAATCTCCTCATTTTGTATTCTATGGGTTTGAAACAACATGACGGTGAGTAAATGATGACATAAGTTAAATTTTTTTGGTGTACTGTCCAACCAATCATTTAGTAACACATTATCTGTCTCTCTTTTATGTTTTCTCTCTTTATAGTTGGAAGACGAAGCACTTAAGCATATTGGAGCACATTGTCCAGAGCTGGTCACACTCAATTTGCAGACATGTTCAGTAAGACACACACATTCACATTCTCTCATACACGGGATGGGTGCGAATATGTCCAAGCGGATGGGTTCCTCATCTAGGTATGTCTCTGTGTGTGAATCGAGCAGCAGATCACAGATGAAGGTCTTATAACCATCTGTCGCGGGTGCCATCGGCTGCAGTCTTTGTGTGTGTCTGGCTGTGCAAACATCACAGATGCTATTCTCAATGCCTTGGGCCAAAACTGCCCCCGTCTCAGGTACATAACACACACACATATCCGCTAATGCATTTGCATGCAATTAGACGTTACACAATTTTTATCCTCTTTTAACTCTCTGGTGCTGTTGGGTCATTTTTGACCAAAAAACTTTAAGTTTTTATTTTTTTAAATTTTTACTTCATCTGAATGGTATGAAATTTGGTAACTTGCTGTGTGAACACATACAAAAATCATGAACATGATTCGAAAAAGTTAAATGGTCCTGAAAAAAATAGTCACACTTTTGTTCGTAGTCAAAAATGACCACATTGGAAAAGAATGGGAGACTAATCTCATCTTGTGGAAATGTTTGGTACTGCGCCCAAACTAAATCTTACTGAAAGCTCATTTTTTGAGATATCAACCTCAAATTTGGAACACAGCTTGTTTAGATTTATTATAATTTTATAACTTTTTTTTTCAAACTTCACTTTTTAAAAAAAACTTTTTTCAGCAATAATCTTCCAAGTGTCGTCTTTAAAAAGAGACAAAACTTAAGTCTGTGCTCCAAAGCAAACTATATATGACAGTTTAAGTTTCATTTCATTTTAAGGTCTATGCTCAAAAAGTGAATAAATAGATTATAATTACTGCATAAACATAATTTAAAACCATAAAAATCCTCTAAAAATACAAAATATGAAATAAAAAACATTATCAAACTAAAATACAGTATGATAATTTCATTGAAAACAACAATTTGACTGACAAGCAAACAGCACCAGAGGGTTAAATTTGGAACCATTGATCTTTTTGTTTCTGTAGAATATTAGAGGTGGCTCGCTGCTCTCAGCTTACAGATGTAGGCTTCACCTCACTTGCACGGGTGAGTAAACAATCCGACAAACACAAACCTCCATCTGTGCTGAACCTCCAGAGTTTCTAACAACACACATCAAATGCATCATTTTCTATTTTACAGAATTGTCATGAGCTAGAAAAGATGGATTTAGAAGAGTGTGTACAGGTAAGTCAGAATGGGTTGGCATTAAGAGAGTAATGCATGAAAATACAACACTACAAAATGTTAAAATATTGTTACATACTACATTAAGAACATTACATTTGAAAAAATGTATAATGACATTTTTTGTTGTCCATCACTTTTGCTGATGATAATTCTGAAACAAGTCTGTGAAATTGATTTGGAGACTCTTATGGCTAGTTTCCTCCGAGTGGTACGGTTCAGTACAGTACAGTATGCGGTTATTTCTATTTCCATTGTCAGAAGTTGTGAATGGTACCAAATACTGAACTGTACCACTTTTTGGGACCCTTCTGTTGAGGTACCTAGCACAATAGTACCGCTACCAAAAGGGTGGAGCTACACTCTCTGCAGAATGTTGATTGGTTGACAGAGAATCATCACATCGCATGCTACAAGGGGAATAACAACACAATACTGGAGAAGGGGAATAACAACACAATGTGTATTTTTCAGCTGTTTTTCCTTGCAGCCTTCAGGCTTTGCTCAAACAAAGCTGCTGTATGTCCTCCATTGTTGTTTACTGTCACTTTCTTCTTCTCGCGAGAATGACGTCGATCGCTACTTTCCGGCATACACCAGGCTATAAAGTAAGGGTACTGTTTCACGGTGGAAACACAAGCCGGATCAGTGTTTACCATCCTGAATCGTACTGTACAGTACTGTACTGTACTGTACTGAACTGAACTGAACCATACCGCTTGGTGGAAATGAGCCATTTAAGTGCCCCATTATACTTTTTTTGAATAGTTTAGCTGTTTGTGCCTGCACAGTTTTTAAGATCAAAGTGCAAAAGTTATTGTCTTCCAAAAGAAAGAATCAATTTGGTAATTCCAGCCTTTTTCCTGCTTGAACCTACGTAGGTTTGTAACACATTTCCATAATGCAAGCCTATTGTTTTATTTGCTTTTTGCCCATGGGCAAAGTCTACATTGACCCGTCCTCAAACACTGTAGTCGTAGCACAACTTCCAGCCTGCTTGGAGAGGTTCTTGAGACTCCAGAAACACCCACAGCTTCGAATACCTGTTTGCTGCTCAACAGTGGCTTTTTATAGCTGTTCTTTCAATACTGTTCTTAAAGGGTTAGTTCACCCAAAAATGAAAACTTCGTTCATCTTCGGAACACAAATTAAGATATTTTTGATCCAAGAGCTCTCTGACCCCTCCATAGACAACAATTTAATTACACTTTCAATGCTCAGAAAGTTTGTAAAGACGTCGTTAAAATAGTCCGGCTCATTATTGGAAAAAAACGCCGGCTCTTGCGTCAGTATCACACGCATGCGTCATGCTGCTCATGTGAACAGCGTAGGCCAATACTGAGCCGGCGTTCTGATGAAGAACCCGGAAGCATTGCACTGTGTTTACTACATCAACAGCGTAGGAGAATGGAAGGGAAGAGAAGAAATTGTTGAATAAAGTTGCTATTTTTGTTTGTTTTTTGAGCACAAAAAGTATTCTCGTCGACTTTTTAATGATGTCTTTACTGCCTTTCTGGGCTTTAAAAGTGTCGATTTATATTGCCGTCTATGGAGTCAGAGAGCTCTCGGATTTCATCAAAAATATCTTAATTTGTGTTCTGAAGATGAACGAAGGTCTTATGGGTTTGGAATGACATGAGGGCGAGTAATTAATGACAGAATTTTCATTTTTGGGTGAACTAACCCTTACATTTTGTTTGACAGAAGCCTTTATCTGACCAAGTTCTCTAATGTTGTAAATTACTCACAAGTCTTATGATAGTTCGATAATCTCCATTTAGTTTTCGCACAATGTTAGTTGTTTTTCTAAATTTATAAATGTATATAAAAGCCCAGTTATAATGTTAACTCTTTCTCTATAGATTACAGATGGAACGCTCATCCAGCTATCTATACACTGCCCTCGACTCCAGGTTCTGGTAAGGGTTAAAAAACAAAATGTACAATAAAAAAAAACGTATTTTGTATTTTAGAGGTGTCAATTTTATGTGTAAATTTGGTGTGAGTAATAATAAAAAATCTGCCACAATAATGTCCCAATGTCTTATTTTCATTTGAGGGCTTTTCTCAGCTAATTTTTATATTTGTGATTAATTGCAATTAATTTGAACAATTAATCAGTATATGTAATTAATACTAATAATTTCTGCAACATTTCTTGGCTGTTATTGGCTTGTTTATGTGTTTCGATCAGAAAAGCCTCTTGTTCTCATTCATGTTTCAGAGTTTGTCCCACTGTGAGCTGATCACTGATGATGGCATCAGGCAGCTGGGCAGCGGACCCTGTGCTCATGACCGACTGGAGGTGATCGAGCTCGACAACTGCCCGCTCATTACAGACGCTTCATTAGAGCATCTGAAAACCTGTCACAGCCTGGACCGCATCGAGCTGTATGACTGTCAACAGATCACCCGCGCCGGCATCAAACGCTTGAGGGTAAGACCGTTTTTATGCACAGAGAGGCAAAACATAGTAGTTTATTGTTTCTTATCTTATGGATACTTAAAATAAAACTTATTTGGGATATATATAGATATAGAATTGATTTGCAGTCCTCAGTATGGTTCAGACATTTATGAATTGAATTTAAATGGTTTAAAAAGATATTACAAGTGTAAATAGTTGCTCTGATTTGATTTTTCATTGATGATGTGATGCATCACGAAATCTGAAGTTATTAGATTCTGTGGTTTTAAAAGTCAAGTCAAGTCAAATTTTATTTATATAGCACAAATTTAACACAACTATAGTTGATCCAAAGTGCTTTACAGTACATCAGAAGTTAAAATAGAAAAGGAGGGGAAAAAACAAAACAAAATGGAGATAAAAGTCAAATATCAAAGTCGATCAAACAAATTATATATACATACATAACATGGAACACCAACATATAAAAAATAATATATAAATGTGTATATAATATATNCATATGTATATGTACATATACATATACATGCACAGCATCACTCGAAAGCTAAAGGGTAAAAATAAGTCTTTAAACTGGTTTTAAAAACATCCAGTGATGGAGAGGCCCTGATACACAAAGGTAGACTGTTCCAGAGCTTTGGGGTGGTTATAGAGAAGGCACGATCACCTTTTGATTTGCTGCGAGAGCGAGGGACAGATAAAAGTAACTGATCACAAGATCTTAATGACCTAACAGCTGTGTTAATAAGATCAGAAATATAATCCGGGGCCAAGTTGTGCAATGCTTTGTTTGCAAAAAGAAGGCTCTTAAAGTCGACTCTAAATTTTATGGGGAGCCAATGCAATGAGGCAAGGACAGGGGAGATATGATCCCTTTTTCTAGTTCCTGTCAGCAATCTGGCTGCCGAGTTTTGAACCATCTGTAACCGAGACAGTGTAGACTGAGGTAAGCCAACATAAAGAGAGTTGCAGTAGTCCAATAGAGAAGAAATTAGTGCATGGATCACAATTTCAAGGTCTTTTCTAGAAAGAAACTGTTTCACTTTTGCTATGGATCTAAGTTGAAAAAAGCTACTTTTTACAACTGCATTTATGTGCTTGTCAAATTGGAAAAGAGGGTCAAAATAGACACCAAGATTTTTTGCATGATTGTGCAGGTTGTTACTTAAAGAACCTAACTGTGTTTTAATAGAGTTGTTGGTAGCAGCAGGACCCAGTAGAAGCACTTTGGTTTTATTTTCATTCAGTTGCAGTGAGTTATTTGTCATCCAGGACTTGACTTCATTGAGGCATGAGAAGAGGTGATCTAATGAAAAGTCATTTCCTTGTTTGATTGGAAGATATAGTTGGAGGTCGTCAGCGTAACAGTGATAATTTATGATATATTTCTAGAATATTGAGCTTAAAGGGAGCTTGTAGAGGGAGAATAAAAGAGGGACAAAAATGGATCCCTGTGGAACACCGCAATGGATAGGCATGGAGGGTGAAGTGAATGACCCGATATTTACAGAGAAAGTCCTCCCCTTTAAGTATGAGGTGAACCACTGTAAAACTAGGCCCTGGACTCTTGGACTTGAAAGACTCTTCTCACCAAGGCTGCATTTATTAGATGAAAAATACAGTAAAAACTGTTATATTGTGAAAAATAACGGTTTTCTAGTTGAATATATTTTGGAATGTAATTTATTCCTGTAATCAAAGCTGAATTTTTTAGCATCGTTTCTCCAGTCTTCAGTGTCACATTTCTTATTATTATCAGTCAAAACTTTTGCTGCTTAATGTTTTTGTGGAAACCATGATTTTACAGGATTCTTTGAATATAAAGTCAAAAGAACAGCAGTTATTTGAAATTGAATTTTTTTTGTTATAAATCTCTTTACTGTCACTTTTGATCAATTGAATTCGTCTTTACTGAATAAAAGTATTTATTCTTAAAAAAATAAAAATCTTTCTGAAAGATTTTAAACCATTTGCCAAATGCATAAATGTAATTGTAAAAACAATTGTGCTGCTTAATATTTTGGAGTTTAATATTTAGAATATTTAAATCTAGATTCTTTGAATAGAAATTAAAAAGAAAAAGGCAATTATTTGAAATTATAAATGACTTGCTGAATAAAAGTATTAATTTCTTTCCAAAAAAATTATTGTCCATAAGCATGCCTAAACATTAGAGATATGTACAATAGATATAGAAAATAGATATTTAAAAGAAATAACATTAGTTTTTTGGGTTATTGTAATAATTAAATTGTAGGAATAAAATGTGTCCTATTGTTTAAGACTTAAAATTATAATTTATTTTATACAGTTGTATTTTATACAATATACAATGAAAAATATTAGACAACAGAATAACATTATTTAGTTATGATCCATTGACAAGGCTTTAGAATGAACTCAAGAGGGCGCTCACACAACACATCAGCCTGTGCTGATCATCTCAAAATGGATTGATATATGCTGATATGTATCGGTTTAAGAGTTAGCTCACCCAAAAATGAAAATTCAGTCATTTATTACTCACCCTCATGTCGTTCCACACCCATAAGACCTTTGTTCATCTTCAGAACGCAAATTAAGATATTTTTGATGAAATTAGAGAGCTTTCTGGCCTCCAATAGACTACAACGTTATCACTTTCAAGGCCCAGAAAAGTAGTAAAGACATCATTAAAATAGTCCATGTGACTATAGTGGTTCAACCTTAATTTTATGAAGCAAACAGAATACTTTTTTACGCACTTTTATTATTTTTGTTTGTTTTTTGCGCACAAAAAGTATTTTCTTGTTGTCGCTTCATAACATTGTCATATGGACTATTTTAACAATGTCTTTACTACCTTTCTGGGCCTTGAAAGTGGTAATAACTAACAGTCTATCGGAGGTCAGAAAGCTCTCGGATTTCATCAAAAATATCTTAATTTGTGTTCCGAAGATGAACGAAGATCTTACGGGTGTGGAACAACATGAGTGTGAGTAATTAATGACAGAATCTTAATTTTTGGGTTAACTAACTCTTTAAAATTTGGTTGTGTACATGTTTATTTATAATAATTTGTTTTTGTGAGTAATCAGTATGATAGGGCAGAAGCTTTATATTATGCCAGTGAGCTTCTTTTTTTTTATGTACTTTTTTCCCTAACATTGTTTCTTTTTTCCATCTTCCTTTTTAGACTCACTTGCCCAACATTAAAGTTCACGCCTACTTTGCACCCGTGACTCCGCCTCCATCGGTGGGCGGGAGCCGCCAGAGATTCTGTCGCTGCTGTATCCTTCTATGATGTAAAGCGGACTGTGCATCTTGACCTCTCACCCCCTGATCCACCTAGAGCACGTGCTGGTGGGTCCCCGGTCAGAGCGGACGGGAGTGACTGAGAGACATACAGTGCTCCACACCCAGTCATGAGCTTTAATCAACACTACAGTCCATTCAGTGGCTTTATACAAGACTCTTATAGGGTAATTAAAGTGGACGAATTGGGGGAATGTGCTACTTTGTTCATTGCAAACTATTTGGAGAAGAGAACAATGGGGCCTTTATGAAAAACATTTGGCCACTTGTTATTGGATGGACCACCTCGATTTGATTCGAGATCATGGTAGAAACAGGAGACGATCACAAGGTAACCAGCTCATCTTTCTTGCCCCTAAACACACAGTAATGGTGGTCTTTAACCTGTGAGCCCCTCATGACACACATTCAAACACATCTCTCACATATACATACAAATGGATTCTCTCTTTCTCTCTGTTTGTGTTGCTCTGAGACTGAATATTTTTAAAGCATGATTATCTTCCAAGTCTTGCTTTTTTTTATCTGTCTTTACCTGGAGATCTATTCAGCAGAAGGCGTCTGAGTTACAGTCAAGATACAGGGGCAGATTTAGGCAAGTGGGAAACTGTGAACTGTGTTCAGCTGATGAGCGAGTGTCTCGCATGCAGCGCTGAAGTGTGTGAGTCATTCGTGATGATAAAGAGAACGGCAGTGGGCTTCATTCATGAAACAAGTAGAGTGAATTTCTCTCTTAAATCTATTACTTCATCTTGGCCTGTGGTTCTTAAGAAAATAAACACACTTTTCACTTTCTTGTTAATTTATTTAAATAAAGTTGAACAAAAAATTTGATAAAATAAATAATACCGAATACATATTTTGAGAAAAATCATTCAGAAATTTTACAGTTCAAACAATGTGTACACACACACACATATATTGTGTGTATATATATGCATATAATTTATTTTTTTAAACTGATAAAATGCTAATATATAAATATATATTTTATAAGTTATACTTAAGTTGAACTATCATTTCCACCGCATCTCAAAGTATGTATTTGGTATTTATTTTATTGTGTGTGTGTGTGTGTGTGTGCGCGCGCTTATATGTATGTATGTATGTATGTATGTATATATATATGTATGTGTATATGTATATGTATATATACAGTCAAACCAAAATTTATTCAGACACCTTGAATATTTCATTAATACAGTTTATTCACTATAGTTTAATTTTTTTTAATAAAATATGACAAGATCAAAAATATAAAAGATATGAAAAATTAATCTTAATTATGTCAGATAACACTTACATTTACATTTAGTCATTTAGCAGACGCTTTTATCCAAAGCGACTTACAAATGAGAATAGTAGAATCAAATCAAGCTCAACATGAGAACAACAGTATGTAAGTGCTGTGTGAAGTCACAGTTATGTCAGTAAAGTGCTTTTTTTTTNTTTTTTTTTTTTTTTTTCACTTAAGCAAAACATGTTCAGGTCAAAGTGTCTGATTAATTTTTGGTTCCAAATTTTTATCAATTTTACTGGTAGTCCACTGTATGAAGAATTTTTGGGTATAATATGTCACAGTTTACTTTATTTTGCTATCCTCACTTACATAAATGAACTATAGTGTCCTGCACCCACTAGTAAAAATGTACCAAAAATATTAAATATATATATGAAGACTTCAGATGCAAAAGCCTCTAAGTGCCATCTGAAATGTTCTTCTAAAATGAGCATTTTTATCAAGCTTGTGTGTTTATGTTCAGTTATTTCACTTTAGTGGCAATGAAAAGGACCTATTAATTGCCATTAAAGTGAAATAAATGAACCTAAACATACGAGCTTGATAAAAATGCTCATTTTAGAAGAAAATTTCAGATGGCACTTAGAGGCTTTTGCATCTGAAGTCTTCATATACACTTGCTAACATTTTATCATATATTATATGTTCTCTCAAGCATCATCACTGACACTCAGATAAATGAGAAATATTGAAGTGGTTTGTTTAGATCATATTTTTAAAAATGCAACAATATTTTTATGATGTATTTTCACAGTTTTAACATTGAAAGTCTGGGTGTTGGACCAAGGAAAAACAACAGAAGATATACATAAGACATTTGAAAAATAAAATCGATAGTGAAGGCATGACAGTTTTAAACTTACCACTGATAAATAAAAGTCCTCACAGCTGAAGAAACACCAAGATTAATTTTCAAAGGAATGCTTTACAAGCAATCGACACAGTGACGAATTAGTTGATGCGTTTCATGAATGAGGCCTGATGTGTTTTAGCTGTGTTTGTTTTCACGTCTCCACTGATTGTTCTGCGTCCTCAAAACAAAGGGAGAAAGTGAATCAACCATCAACATGTACTTTACAATCAATCATCCGCTGGCTTATAAAGTACACAAACATACTGATTTCTGAGCGCTTGTACTCCGATTTGGAAAACAATCAAAAGCATTTGTTTAAGAATGTTTTGTTTGTTTGTACTTGTTTTCATCATGATTGTGGTCATTTCAGTTTAGCCTCTGTTTTGAGTCACATGAGGCCACTTGTGAAAATGTCAGTGTCTGTTTTTCTTTTTGCAAATTTTTGTAGGTAAGCATTAGATAATGACCTTATTTAAATGAGTTGCTATATATGTAGAATATTTTGATAGTGCTTTTTGAAAGAATATGAATGAGCTGGAGGCAATGTGGTGGCCTATTTATGCCATTTTTGTGGCATAAAACTTTAGATAATGTTACTTGATGAAAATTGCAATTACAATAAGCCACTTTTAATTGAATTTCTATTAAGTTGCTCCAGAAAGTACTCACACTTTTACACTTTAGACAGAGAGGAACACGGCTGGGATTAACATACTGAACGCATTTTATTTCCGTCACACTCTTTAGAGAAACGTATTTCAGCTGATCAGAATCATATATGCAATAAAAAGCTATTTTGAAGAGGGTTTTCTTTGTGATGGTATGATGTCATCAGTTTCTTTGTCTTTTTTTGGTGATGTTCTGTCAGGTTTTGATTCTTTTCTTTTTAATGTTTAATTTTCCAGTTTTTGTTCTCGACTTTTGACTTTAAAATGAATACTCCGTTTGCAATCAGAGATATGTTCCTGGGATTCTTTACATTTTATGCATATGTAAGTTATAACTATTTTCAGTGTAGTTCACAGTATGTCTGATCATTCAAGCATTCTCAACAGACAATCACTGGTCAACAAGATGCTCTCAGAGCAAAACAACAATGTTGACATGTGACTCACATTATACAGCAATCTTTCTAGAGACGGATACTAATTGACCGCAGCAGTTGTTTGTTATACACAGCTCCTGAACAGATTCCCCTGTGCTTTCTTCAGGCATGCTAGAACTTGTAGAGCTACAACTGAAAGTATTTATATTAAACTACATCTGAGCCATCCTGGAGAAATTAGGAGATATCCAGTGATTCTAGGTGAAGCATTTAGGAGTCTGTGAAAAGTATTATGTCAGTGTTAAATTGACTATATATGAGATGTTTTTATAAAGAAATGAAGCTTATTTTAAGACAATTAAGATTTTTGCCTTGTGACATTAATTTCTTTATTTCCATATAATTAAGGAACATACACACACACACACACATTTTATATATATAT
>RJVU01042532.1:1428994-1475448 GCA_003731715.1 Anabarilius grahami
TATTTGTAAGTGTTGTGGAATTTGCAGCGCGTTTGTCTATTTGTAAGTGTTGTGGAATTTGCAGCGCGTTTGTCTATTTGTAAGTGTTGTGGAATTTGCAGCGCGTTTGTGTATTTGTAAGTGTTGTGGACTTTTGCAGCGCATGTGTTGTCAAACTGATGAAGATGTTTTCTTCATTTGCAGCGCGTTGAGCTCTCTCGGCCACCGTAGCCTATGGGCCAAATTGACCCACAAACACTAAGATCAAGATCGTAAAAATTTTCTGTATGCACACTTCACAACACATCAGTATGTTGAAACTTCAAGAAAAACAACATAGGTTAGTATTTCAGATAGCTTGAAAAAAGAAAAGATCATTTTTACCATCTTTGGCTGACAAAATATTTTTCAGTATTGACATAAGTGGGGAAAAAATGTCAAGAAAAAAAAAAAAACATAGGTTAACCGGCATTTCAGTCAACTCAAATCGAAACAGGTCAAATTGACCTGCAACATAACACGAGGATTAAAAGCAAAGTGATACTGTACCCGAGTCAATCCCAGGGTGAGTCCTTCCTGTATTTACAGGTTTGTGCACTATTTGTACTGAAGTATGAAGTAGGAAAATTCACAACATCTCAAGAAAAACATATTTTTATTTCAAATTGCGGGTGAATTATACAAAGTAAGTAAAGAACACTCCTTTTAAAATCACTCAAAGTGTCGGTCAGTTCAGTATGATAATATAGTAGCGCTAACAAATCAGGTGCTGGTGCCACCATCTGTAGAACGTAGTGGCACTGGGGCTACTGCCCTCAAATGTTAGTCTGGAGCCCTGCTACTCCAGGTTAATATTCAGAAGAAAAAAAAAAACATAACACATTTGTGGGTCAGTTTCCCAGAAAAGTATGTGGTGTTCAAACATCCTGACTGACTCAACAAAAGAAAATGGGTCACACTTTATATTTATATTTACACACAAATAAAAAATAAATATAATTAATGCATTATTTTTTTTAAATATAGCTACAATGAAAAAACATGCATGTACACTGTCACAAGGTAAGCTTGGTGACAGACTTGAAATTACATGGACTTGATACATATGCACACACCATTACGTGATTAAGCCGGCATTTACCATCTTTTAAATCATTACGGTGTTGTGCTTGCCTGTTTCAAATGAATATGTTACTATGTTGTTGCTGGGTAATGTTTTTGTTGGCCAACATTTTGTTTAGTTATTATTATTATTTTTTTTTTTCTTTCTTATTTTTTTTTTTTTTTCTTTCTTTCAAAGAATGTCACAACACAGTTTAATTCCAGTTAGAAATTACCTTTTATTTCTTGTGAGAATTTTCCCCAAACCTTTTGTGTTGGCTGTTGGCCTTCCAGACTAATGCTGCTCCATCAAACAGACCATGTGGATCAAAATGTTTTTTATAGCATTAGCATGCCCTAATTGGACTGTACCATCTGTAGTTTTGTCTGGGTGGAAGGGGAATAGCAGCAGAAGGATGATTTATTTTTCTTTCCTTTTTAATTTTTATATTGTGTGTTTAAGTATTCATGGGTTTACACTGATTGATATTTGTGTATATGTGTTATGTTCATTATTTATTTTTTCTTTTGTGTATAATGTATTGTATGTATGGATTTGTTCATGTGGTATAGTCTGAAGAGGGAGCTAGCCCATATAAGTAAGGAGCTATGGAGCTCAGGGGGCCAGTCTTGTTTGTTGAAACCAAGGAGAGACCCTGTTGCAAATTGGACCAAAGTATTTGGTGTAGCCTTTCTTTGCACATTGTTGCAGTTTTGTTTTGTACAGTTTTTTTTTTTTTTGTATTCCAGTATGTGACCTTGTAACTTTTCCCACCACCTCACGGTAATAAACCACCTTTTTGGGATCCACTAAACTTCTGACCAGCTTGATTGTAATTATTCCCTCTGACCACGGGGCCATCTCTTACATACACCATAATTAATTTAAATGTTAGTACATAGTAAAGGCACCCAATATAAAGCGGGAACGGAAAATGAATCCGCTAATGCCACAGTTTCAGTTGATGCTGCTAGTGGAGCACAGCTTCAGAAAAGTTGATCTCTTGCACCTCTCAAGATGAATATGGCCTTAAAGTCTCTGCCGCACAAATCTGCAAAATTCAATAATCGCTACTGCAATGCAATATTGTGCAGTACAACGGTAGAGTTTCTCCAAGAACCTGCTTCATGTCCAACCCCTGTACAACAAAATCTTGTTTTCCTGTTGGAGCCGACTGATTGTTTTATTTTCAAAGTATCCAGCATGAGAATCATTTTCAAATGGAGTCAAAGTTTCATCAAAATAATGATGCCAGTTTCCGTCACTCCTAGCTCCAAACCCAAAAACATTCACCTGTAAGAGAAACAGTTATCAGTGCGTTAATAGTTTCTCTTTCATTGTAAAGAAAAGCTTTATTATTCATAAAAAAATATTTTAAGTCAATAAATTGTAAAAATAAAACTCACTCTTTTTTTCTAATTTTAATATTTAATTAATTGTCTTTTTTTCTATTTTTATTGAATAGATTTTTTATTGAATTTTTTCCATTTTATTTTTTCTATTTTTATTCCAATAAAATGGAAGTCAGTTTTATTTTTTACTTTAAAAAGTAATTGTAATTTTAAATGTCTTACAATGTGACAATGTTCACATAATAGCAAATCTCAAAATTATAAAAATGTGAATTTATTTTAAAACTTTATATCACCGTTTTACTTTCAGGCAGATACAGATTACCCATCGGTGCACATACAATACTAACCACTATACTATGGTTCAGTGCTTCATGTTTTAATGCTAACACTTCCCTGAATGGCTCATTGCTTTGGTATGAAAAGCCTGCACCTGACTCCTTTTCATGATAAGATCCACAACCAAATATTTGCAACAATCCTTGTGTTCTAACCTGATTCTTTTAAATCCTTGTATAAACTGACACTCCCTCAAAAGCAAAAGCAATGCCACGCTGGTGCTGCGCCACACCGTTTAGACAGAACGGCAGTTTTACCTCATCGCAGATATGAAGAGCGAATATCAGCGTTAAGAATCCAGTAGATGGATATCTGCCATGGCCTTCTGTCCAGTTATCATACACGTATCTCATGAATCCAGGGTGGAGGATCATCACCTAAAAACAACGACAGAAATCAAACAGGACATTTATGAAACAAGCATTTATGATATGATGTTTTGAATCTGCAATAGATTGAATTCAGGTAATGCTAATAAAAACCATATAAATCAAACATTTGTCATTTGATCGATCGGTTGATTTCATGATAAGGTTATTCACCTTGTCCTTATTTGCTTTGATTGTTGATGGAACTTCTGTGTATGTTCTGAGTAAACAAATATATTTAGGTCAGAATTCAGATTTTAAAAAATCATTTAAACCTGAAATATCAGTGTTGTTAGTTTTAATAAATGCTAAGGACTGAAATTACTGTACAAAATGTATTTAACTATTGCTTTTTAGGTAAAGAAAACATTGTTTTAATTAAAGGAACTAATTGTTTGTATTTGATTGCACTGTTATAAAAAGGTCAGATAGTTCAATACAACATGATAACTCTAAAAAATTCTTAAAACTTAAAATAAGTTTAGTTTTTTGAGGGGGTATTTCAAAGTGTCCTGAGCAAAGGCAATGTCTCATGACATTAAAATTAGAGCAGACCAAAATCAGGAAAGGAGTGGTACTATCCTCACATTTTGGTGTCTCTTCACCCTTTAATAAATACAAATATAGGTCAGTTTAGTGTGGTCTACATGTCAAGACACACCGAATGAGCCAATAAGCATGACCAGATGTGTTATTGAACCAAAGAACCGGTTCAAAACGAACAAATCAAAAAGAACCGAATGAGCCGAGGATAACCGTGGAAAACTTTGACAGAATCGGCTCATACGGTTCTTTTTTGAATCGGACATGACCAAAAAGTTTGCTGAAGTCGGAAGAGCATACTAGCATACTGCTATTTCTGCCATAGAAAGATATGGTAAAAGCAGTACAAGTAGTAGGCATATACTAGTATGCGGTTTCAAATACAGCTGACCTTCAACTCTGCTTGTAGGTTAGATTTGTTAATTTTGAAGCAATTCTTTGGCTATGAGCGTACGTGCTACTTTGGATATGTGTCTGCCGTCATCGGGCAAAGTTCAATCAGAAGTGAGCATCCCTATGTGTGTTCACTTCCGTTAGGAACGCCCCTACAAATGGCATCCCCTTCCAGAAGTGCCCTTCAAAGGTACAAAATCTGTGACTGTCACACAGATCTGAAAGAAATTCAATGACGTCAAAGCTGTAATGTGATTGGTTATCAAGGCCCATGTGATTCAAGTTGGCCGTTACGGACCCTGGTATCTCTTAAACATAAGTCTATGGTTTAATTCTTACCGTGTGATATTCTTAGTGGTGAAAGCACTGAAAAGCCACTGCATGTCCAGAATCTTAAAGGGAAAAAGCACCAGATGGGTGGAGTTGTCCAAGTCCATGGCGCTCTCAGGATACATAATCCGGTGAGTGGTCTTAGATCCCACATCCTTCTCATAATCTTCTGTCGGGCCTTTGTTTATCCTGAGAGAAAAACACACAAGAGATTGAGGTGATATTCTAATGAAAAGCCTTTTAAATAACGTCTTATTCGTCTCTGGAATCACCTGATCTAATCTGATCTCAGACATATGACTACAGCCTCTGTCATTAAATGCACATCTGTTCTATCGATTCTGGTGGTTGAAAGCTTCATTATTCACTCTTAACAATAAAGGTTTCAAAAGGGGTTTTTGTACACTCTTAAAAATTAAAGGGTTAGTTCACCCAAAAATGAAAATTCTGTCATTAATTACACTTCTTCATGTCATTCCACACCCATAAGAATTTCGTTCATCTTTTCGTTCACCCATAAGATCTTTTTGATTAAATCTGAGAGCTTTCTGTCCCTCCATAGCTACATGATTGAAACTTTGAAGCTCCAAAAAGTTCATAAAGAGATCGTAAAACTAATCCATATGAATTGAGCGGCTTCGTCCAAATTTTCTGAAGAGATTCTTTATATGATGAACAGATTGAATTTAGGCTTATACTCACATATAAAGTTGTGGCAAATGGAAGCTCAAGCATGTTTGCTTGACGGATGCAAGAACCAATGAGGTTCATTCTCGTGTGTTACGCAGCACGTTTGAGCTTCCGCAAGAGGTTAGTTCTCACACATCAATCAGGTTCGGATGAGCTTCTGTTTATGTTTGTTGATCAATGTTTAAATGTGAATAAAAGCCTAAATTAAATCTGCTCACTGTATTAAGTGATTGAGTCTCTGCCGAAAATTTGGACTTCATATAGAGTGAGAGTAATTAATGACAGAATTTTCATATTTGGCTGAACTAACCCTTTAAGGTTCTTAATTGCCATCTATGGTTCCATGAAGAACCTTTAACATCCATAGAACATTTTCATTGGACTAAAGGTTCTTTATAGTTGAAAAGGGTTGTTTAGATTATTAAAATGTCCTTCACAATAATAAAAAAATAAAGTTTAAAAAAAACTTTCAATTATCAGTTCTTAAAAAAAAACTTTCTGAAGAACATTTTAATAATCTGAAGAACCTTTTCCTGCTATAAGGATGTTAAAGGTTCTTCATGGAACCATCAATGCCAATAAAGAATCTTCAGTCTGACATAATCTAATGTACTACCTTATGACAAAGTCATGGAAATCTATGATAGGCCCATAGTGAGATCCCAGGAGGTTCCCAGAGTTTCCCACCACAGCACAGGTTCTGCAACGATCTGGACCAGCATCTGAGTAGTGTTCTTCATCGGGGAAGAGAGAAAACAGCTGGTCCACCACAGCTGTGTAGTTGCTGACATTTGGTACATCTTGAAGCTCCTGTATGACATTATTTGATTAAATAGAACCAGAATGAACTATATTATTCTCACTTGTAAAAGAGTGTACTATTTTAAGAGGTTTGCATGCCTTATGTTTAAGAGGCTTTATGAATGAAGAATATAGATCGGGGCTTGTTGTCACAAGGTCTGTGTCTCCGGTCCAATTACACATATGCTTGTTTCATGAGCTCGTTTTCTCTAGCAGTGATTCTATATGTTGGTGTCAAACACTGGGGGTAATACTACTAAGAAAATGTTGCATATTATGTTGAAGCAAACGCTCTTACCTTCCACCACCTGGAGACATCTGCATGTAAAACACTGTTGTTGCTGTTGAGCAGAAGCGGAACGGTGGGTTTGTAACGTTCACTGAACCAGCTACTATTTCCTTGGTCTGTCACACAGTTCCCACATGTGCACGTAGCTCGCTCTGAGACTAAACTGTGAGAACTGTCAATCAAAACCATAACTGAGTTTTGAAAGTACAGGAATGACAGGATGGCCGAGGAGCCCAGGAGCGCGATGAAGTAGCGGTGATGTTTCAGTCGCACAGCCATCAGTGATGTTTGCTTTTTTGTCACTTCAAACAGAAATAGACCTACAGAGGAAAAGAGAGTGGGTTATATTGAGTAATAAAAGAATCGCATACAAGCTTGATACCGGTTGTTTGCAATCACGTGGTTCTGGTGACGCCCAAAATTAATGTGGAGGGGCAAGCAGTGAAAATTAGAATGGAAGAGATGGAGAAAAGTCCGTAATGTGCTGGTTTAGAAAGGTATAAACAGAAAATCACAACATATTTTAGACATGAACCTTACTGAATTGAAAGACTTGACGAGGAGGTAGATATAGAGAATGTGAAGCTGCTGTCACGCCGCATTCAGTTCTAGTCTGGTTTGTTTATATCGCACTGCCTTCTGCTAGTGAAGTTAGGGCAGTATTTTTGATTTTCTGTCGTGATTGTGAAAAATGTCGCCATTGTAGGTCATTTATGCTGAATTCGAGAATTGCAACAGGAGCTCACATCATCGTTCAGTGAAAAAAACTGGACGGTGTAATACAATATTCTACGGGTAAAAGGCGGGTTTGACTTTATTCTCCTTTAAACCACTAGATGGCACACAAATTCACCTCAGCAGCACTTTTCTTCTTAATCCGTAAGTTTTAATATGGAGTTGGCCCACCCTTTGCAGATATAACAGCTTTAGCTCTTCTGGGAAGGCTTTCCACAAGGTTTAGGAGTGTGTTTATGGGAATTTTTGACCATTCTTCTCGAAGCACATTTGTGAGGTCAGGCGGTGATGTTGGCGAGAGGGCCTGGCTCGCAGTCTCCGCTCTAATTCATCCCAAAGTTGTTCTATTGGGTTGAGGTCAGGACTCTGTGCAGGTCAGTCAAGTTCCTCCACACCAAACTCGCTCATCCATGTCTTTATGGACATTGCTTTGTGCACTGGTGCGCAGTCATGTTGGAACAGGAAGGGGCCATCCCCAAACTGTTCCCACAAAGTTGGGAGCATGAAATTGTCCAAAATGTCTTGGTATGCTGAAGCATTAAGAGTTCCTTTCACTGGAACTAAGGGGCCAAGCCCAACCCCTGAAAAACAACCCCACACCATAATCCCCCCTCCACCAAACTTTACACTTGGCACAATGCAGTCAGGCAAGTACCGTTCTCCTGGCAACCACCAAACCCAGACTTGTCCATCGGATTGCCAGACAGAGAAGCGTGATTTGTCACTCCAGAGAACACGTCTCGTCTGATCTAGAGTCCAGTGGCGACGTGCTTTACATCACTGCATCCGACACGTTGCATTGCACTTGGTGATGTAAGGCTTGGATGCAGCTGCTCGGCCATGGAAACCCATTCCATGAAGCTCTCTATGCACTGTTCTTGAGCTAATCTGAAGGCCACACGAAGTTTGGAGGTCTGTAGCTATTGACTCTGCAGAAAGTTGGCGACTTCTGCGCACTGTGCGCTTCAGCATGCTTTGACCCCGCTCTGTGATTTTATGTGGTCTACCACTTCGTGGCCAAGTTGCTGTTGTTCCCAATTGCTTCCACTTTTTTCTGATACCACTAACAGTTGACCGTGGATTATTTAGTAGTGAGGAAATTTCAAGAATGGACTTATTGCACAGGTGGCAACCTATCACGGTACCACCCTTGAATTCACTGAGCTCCTGAGAGCAACCCATTCTTTCACAAATGTTTGTAGAAGCAGTCTGCATGCCTAGGTGCTTGATTTTATACACCTGTGACCATGGAAGTGATTGGAACTCCTGAATTCAATCATTTGGAGGGGTGTCCCAATACTTTTGGCAATGTTTAAGATAAGTTTGTACAATATTTACCTTCATATTTTCTGCAAAGATATTTAACAAATAAGTCATTTGTTTTAAATGCACACCATGATGATAACTTCAGGTGTGTGCTCTTGGAATACAACTTTTTTTTAACCAGATTGTAACTAAAGAGAATGTTACATGAATCATATTGTAGTTATGTTTTTAAGTTGACTAGGTAAATAAAAAAAATCGAGATTTTATTTTTTTGCCATTTCGCCCAGCCCTAATAGCAAATATAATATTGTAAATATTCACATTGCACAGCCTCTCATACCGTATTGCTAAATCCAAGAAGGATGTGATGTATTCTTCAGTTTCTACATATAAATTGCAGCAATAAATTAAATAACAGAATAAAGGTAAACAGGCACTGTTTACTATGGAAGCTTGTTTCTGCCACAGAATAAAACATTTTGGAAAAAAAAGTAGCCTAATTGTGACTTTTTATCCCACAATTCGGAATATTTTTTCTCTCAATTGTGAAGTTATATCTCGCAATTCCCTTACAAAAAAATAAATATAGGCCTATTTCAAGTTCATTTTAATAAGTATACTTAATTAAATATGACATGATATAATAATATCAATGTATAGCATACTTGTAAGTGTACTATCTCAATACCACTTGGGACTAAATTGTATAAAAGTAGACTTTAAGTGAAACAGTGGTAAACTTTGACAACTAGTTTACAACTATGTTTTTCGTTGCAACTATACTACAAGTAAGCTTTTAGGTATAATGATAATTTACTACCGATAGTTAAATAATTGTAGCACATTTTTTTAGTTTATGAAAGTACACTTTAAAGTATACTATCAGTAAACTAGTTTAGTAGATACTGCAAGTATACTTGTAAATTTTAAGTGAATTTAACATCATATTTATAGGCCTGGTTTCACAGACATGGCTTAGATTAAGCCTGGATTAGGTTTTAGATCAAAATTTTATAAAGATGTCTTAGAAAAAACATTACTGGTGTGCACCTTTAGACAATGGAAGTGACATTTTAAAATATGTTAGTGCAAGTTGCTTTCAGTTAAAACAGCTCAAACATGCATTTTAGTCTGGGACCTTGTCTGTATAACTGGATAATAGTTTACTATTTATATATTTTTGCACTTTAGTACTAAATATATATATCAAAAGATTGAGTGTAATAGATCCACTAGAGGAGAGCTTGAAGAACCCAAGTGCAGTTTATTTACATGGTGGTTACAGGGATGATACTAGACAAAGACATAATTGTGGCTACTGTAGGATTGCAGGGCACCTCGTCCGCAAAACCCATAAAAGATGAGCCAGCCAGAAAAAGTGCATTATCAATGTACTTATTTAAAGAGCCAAGAAAATTGCTGTCAGGCATCAGGTAACTTAAAATGTCATTAAGTCTATTTTGAAAGATACCTTTGAGAGCAGCATCATCAAAGCCCACATGACACATTGCAAAAGTCCGCCACATAATCCTCAATATCATTTGAAAGTCACTCATGCAATTTACTCATAAACCTTTCCCCAGAATAAAACTGACTCACCTTCTTTATTGTTAATGTATTCCACAGACTCCTCAATGTGGTGCTTTGTCAAATCTTGGTTTATTAGATGTAGTCATGTGTAAGACTCTGCTGATGGGGTGTGTGGAGTACACCTAATGGAAACTGTTTTATTTAGGTGTTGCTGGATGGGTGGGGCTTGTGAGTGACTCCATCCACCTGGTTACACCAGTTAATCCACCCACTGCTCTCTTGGGTTTTGATTACGGCAAATGACATGACTCAATTTTGTGAAAATCTAGAGTAAACTTCCTTGTCAGAAATGAGTTACTGTTGCATTGATGGCCAGTCAGACTGCCAGATCAAAGCAGCTTCATCAGATCAGATAGGCCTATTTTTAAAGGCATCAATGAGGAAAAAACAGGAATTTGTACCATGAATGTACAAGCTAAAAGGCCAGCCACCACCAGCATTTTTGATAATTATCAAAAGAATATTTGGTAACACTTTACAATAAGGTTCATTAGTTAAACAGTAGTTAATGTATTAACTAACACGAACTAACCATGAGCAATACATTGTTGTTGTTACTGTATTTACTAATCTTTGTTAATGTTAGTTCATGAAACTAAAGTTGTTTGTTGTTTGTTCATGTTAGTTCACAGTGCATTAACTAATGTTAATAAGATTTTAATAATGTATAAGTAAATGTTAAAATTAACATTAACAAATATTAATAAATGCTGTAGAAGTGCAGTTCATTATTAGTTCATGTTAACTAATGTAATTAACTAATGTTAACTAATGAACCTAATTGTAAATTGTTACCTAAAATTTTGTTGTATGGATATCTGAACATGCAATATATCAAAGGAAAGAACAGAGCCTAACTGCTTTTTTAACAACGTTTTGTTCTAGATTCATGCATTCTGTTTTATATCAACACTTGAATCTGGATAAGTTTAATAAAAAAAGCAACATTTTGAACAAAAAGCTGAGAAAATCGTGTTTTTTTCCCAAGACTAACATGCATAAGCAATGCTTTTATCGCTTGTTTCTGCTCCTTTTTCACTGTGTTTTGATCCGGAGACTTTGTACTCTTTCAGAAGATGCGTAATAGCGCCCCCTACCGTATAACCAAAGCCACTGGTAGGCAAGCCTGCAGTGGGTATCTGCAGATTGGATTAAAGGGGTCATGAACTGCATTGTTTTATTGTTTTATAATGTTTCCTGGGGTGCACTTATAATGTTAGTATGCTTTTTGCATCCAAAATTGTCATAATTTATAAATAAAAGGCATTTTTCCTACCCTGATTTTAGCTCTCTGGATTGAACGCTCTGTTTTAAGGGGCGTGTCTACTGTGAGACTTCAGTGTGAACGCCCACTGCTGTGATTGGCTAACCAATTTAGCACCACATAGGCCTGTGTTACTTAGGCTACCTATTCTATTGCATGTCATGCACGAATCGGTGGGCGGGGCTAAACAGGCAGTGATGAAGTAGGCGTTGATCATCTTCTGCAGAGGCGGTGCTTGCTGCTCTTTGACGTCATAGATCCCCACTTTGCAAATCCTGTCATTTGCTGGGTCTGGTGTCAATTATAGCTTTTATTGGACTAACTAGGATGTTTTCAGCTCTAAGACTTACAAGATATTCTTAAAGTATGATGACCTCTTATATGTCAAAAGCTCAAGGAAAATTTGATTTCTAAGTTCATCACCCCTTTAATGGGCGTACTGAAAGGTTGGAGAGTGTCTTTCAGGGTGTGAGGTAGGGTTAGGGGTTAGTTTCTGTTGTAGCAATTCACCTTTTGGCAAGCCCAGACCTTTAGCCAAAAAACCATGTAGGGCTTGCTGCATCCTGCAGTGGACATCCAACCCTGCCCAAATCCAAGTGTGACATCAGAAGCCACTGCATTAAACAGTCTGTGTAAATGCACATTTTTGTGATTTTATGCTGCTGCAGAGTTTGTTTGTGTGCCGCTTTTTCTGTTTAAAGATGCCTATTATAATAAGACAATCTCTGTAACAGTGAGAACACAGAAAGCCGAAAGTCTCCAAGTGTGAGTATCTGCAGGTCTTGATCATTATGGGGGTTAGGGGTTTGTTTCTGTTGAACCATTTAGGCCTACATCAATGGTCGCCAACCCGTCGATCGCAATCGACTGACCTCGATCTTTATCACTGTTCCAGTAGCTCGCGAAAATAACTGAAATATGAATACAAAAATACATTACATTTCTCCAGTCTTTGTACTGTATTTTTGCAGTTATTTTCGGGAGCTACTGGGACAGTGATAAAGGTAAATAGCCCACATCATGTCTGAGTCTGTAAACGGCCGTTAAAGGATTAGTCCACTTTTAAATACACTTTTCCTGATAAATTTACTCACCCCAATGTCATCCAAGATGTTCATGTCTTTCTTTCGTCAGTCGAAAAGAAATTAAGGTTTTTGATGAAAACATTCCAGGATTATTCTCCTTATAGTGGACTTCAATGGCTACCAACAGGTCGAAGGTCCAAATTACGGTTTCAGTGCAGCTTCAAGGGCTTTAAACGATACCAGATGAGTAGTAAGGGTCTTATCTAGCGAAACGATCGGTCATTTTCGAAACAAATACAACCGTTTATGCTTTATAAACAAAATATCGTCTTGAACGTACTTTCCGCTTCCGCATTCTTCATAACGCTTACGCTGAATGTCCTACGCCTTTACACATACTAGGAATTTGTTTTAGTGACAGAAGCTCCACAGTGCAACAGAGTGACAGCGACAAGACAAGACACATAATAAAAGGAATAAAATAATAATATACGAATTTACAAGATAGACAAAGTGCAAAAAAAGCAAAAAACAATATATAATATAGACAATTGTATGTACAGTTATGTGTGCAAATTTGAAATATAAGTAAGTGTTTTAAGTAAATAATGTGTAATAGTGTTGTGTGTTCCATGTTTGTCAAGTGTTCATGAGATGGATTGCCTGAGGGAAGAAACTGTTCCTGTGTCTGGTCGTTCTGGTGCTCAGGGCTCTGTAGCGTCGACCAGATGGCAACAGTTCAAAGAGGGAGTGTGCTGGATGTGAGGGGTCCAGAGTGATCTTCTTTGCCCTTTTTCTCACTCTGGATAAGTACAGTTCTTGGAGAGTGGGGAGGGTTGTGCCAATGATTCGCTCAGCAGACCGGACTACCCTCTGTAGTCTTCTGAGGTCAGATTTGGTAGCTGAGCTGAACCAGACGGTAATTGAAGAGCAGAGGATGGATTCAATGATGGCACAGTAGAACTGTTTCAGCAGCTCCTGTGGCAGGTTGAACTTCTTCAGCTGGCGAAGGAAGTACAACCTCTGCTGGGCCTTTTTCACAATGGACTCGATGTGGTTGTCCCACTTCAGGTCCTGCGGAGATGGTGGTGCCCAGGAACCTGAATGACTCCACTGCAGTCACAGTGCTGTTCATGATGCTGAGTGGGGGGAGGGCAGGGGGGTTTAAAACAAAATATCGCCTTGAACGTACTTTCCGCTCCCGCATTCTTCATAACGCTTACGCTGAATGTTCTACGCCTTCCCTATTCAACTTATGGAAAAAAAACAAACTAGGGCCGCGTTCGTTCCATAAGTAGAATAGGGAAGGCGTAGGACATTCAACGTAAGCGTTATGAAGAATGCGGAAGCGGAAAGTACGTTCAAGGCGATATTTTGCTTATAAAGCATAAACGGTTGTATTTTTTTCAAAAATTACCGATCGATTCGCTAGATAAGACCCTTATTACTCGTCTGGTATCGTTTAAAGCCCTTGAAGCTGCACTGAAACTGCAGTTTGGACCTTCAATCTGTTGGTAGCCATTGAAATGCACTATAAGGAGAAAAATCCTGGAATGTTTTCCTCAAAAACCTTCATTTCTTTTCGACTGACGAAAGAAAGACATGAACATCTTGGATGACATGGTGGTGAGTAAATTTATCAGGAAAAGTGTATTTAAAAGTGAACTAATCCTTTAAGTCGTGACGTAAGGAACGCCGTTTCCGGGTCCAATCCTCGACTCGTTTCACTTGAGAATGCCATGTCGACGGCCGTTTATGAGCGCTATTTATTCAAAATAAACATTTTACATTTTTAAGTTAGTTTAAATTAAATTGATTTTATTAAAAGTACATTTTCCCAACTGTGGTAGCCTACTTAAGTACACTTAATATGAATGCACTAATTATGATTTTAAGTGTAGTCAGATAAAGTAAACCAAACATACAGAAGTGTTTTATAACTGCATTACTTAAAAGTGTGCTATGAACGCTTTACATAAAATTTTAGTGGATTTTTATATATAGCTACTGTTACTAAGTTGGCGGGTTCACTCTGGCTGCGTCCGAAACCGCCTACTTTTCTACTATTTAGTAGGGGAAAAGCAGTAGGCGAGCGAATAAGTATGTCCGAAGCAAAAAGAGTTGGCGAAAATAACCTGGGTGATGTAATCATTCTCGTGAGATTCGGACGTGCGTCCGAAACCGCCTACTTACCTAGGCCTACTATATAATAGGAGAAAAGCAGTAGGCGAGCGAATAAGTATGTCAGAAACCTCAGTAATCATAAATGAGTAGTCGAGAAGTTCCCGGATGACCTATTGCTTCCGCCCAGATTCTGAAGTGTTCCTCGCTGGATACTTTTCTATCCCAGGAGGCCACGGGAGAGGATACGTCATAATCGAACACGGAGGAGAAAAGCGCCGCGGATGCTGTCAAATGTGAGTATTGAAAACCAAAAACACGGTTCCTTGTGTTAAAATCACGTTTTTTGAACTACTGTAGAGTAAACTGCTGAATGTGTAAAGATGCTAGACAGTATAGTTGTGATTGTACTGTAAACACACGATTTATTATGATAACAGGAAAGCTAGTAAACACACATAACTTAGTTCTCCGAAGTAGATTTACATATTCTAAACCATTTACATCTTAAAGATGCTTACTTAATGTTTATTTAACATCTGAAAGGAACATCTTTAAGGCCTATTATGACTTGAGTGATGGATTATGTTCTATGAGTGATGTGTTTGTGCTATTATGTAGAAGTCACTGTTGTCAACACTGTTTACATTACATGAATGAAAATAATGTAAATGAATAAATCTACATAAAAAAAAACATAAGTTTAATCTATTTGTCTAATCTATAGAGTTCGAACCAGCAACCTTCTGCTGACCAGCTCAGTGGTTTAGACCACCACACCACAAAAGTAATGCAAGCTACGACAAAAATAGGCAAGTAATTGTAAAAATATTAAATGAAATATGGCAAGAAACTGAATGCTGAAATGAATGAATTGTAAAATGTTTTAATCTGTTAATTTAGTCATGCTGATGGAGAGCACATGAGTGTTTGCAGCAGACACAGCAGCGGTCAGATTGTCCCGCACATCTTCTCCCACTCTTGCTTCAAGGTTGTTGGGTTCAGGCCAGGGGTCCATCATCATCATCATCTTCCTCATCCTCTGGATCCCCATTGAGAAGAGCAGCAGTGAGGGACATGATGGAGGAAGGTGTTCATCAGCTGCTTCATCAAAATAAAGCTGCAGAATTGGCACAGTGTTGTGATGGCAGCAGGACTGTAAATACGTGATTGTTAGATCAATACATTTGAATAAAGCTTTGTTTCGTGTGTTGTTGACTTGTATATGCATTTATTTATTGTCATTATTACTTTTATTAATTCTTTTACTTTTTTATTAATTATGCTATTATCAGTAAATTTATATATTTTATTAAGCAATGAATTAATGCATGAATTGACTGTAAATTGAGATGTATCCACATCAGCTGTATTTGTCTAGTGTGTGTTCATGCACAGCTCATGACAAAACATTACATTTTGCTTGTTTTACTAAAGAAGTAAAATGAAAAGTAATATAATTAAGTTTTGGTCAGCATTTATCAATATTATTGTGTGTAAGTGTTGGGGAAGGCTAGCAAAGCAATTCATTCTGGGGTCACCTTAATTTTAAGTACTTTTTACTAAAATCAGTCTTCTCCAAAGGCGAGATCTTCGAGCAGCTGTCCGACGTCTTCTTTGGCTTCAGACATTGGTAACACTGAGGAAAACTGCACTATAGGGTTGTGGACGTGCTGTGGGGTGTTATGCACCTGTCACTCATACCTTTATTTTTATTGCAGGATCTATAATTACATACAAGATCAGGGAAAATACCATACTTGTATCTTTAACAATGAGCAATAATATAATGACAAAAAATAAACAAATATGGGTTTGTATACATCATAGTTTGAGATTATGTACACAGACAAAGCCTGATGACAAGGTTAAATATTTTTAATACATAATGCATAAAAGTTATTTATTTATTTGTTTATTATTTATAAGCATGAGAGATGAAACTAGAGCTAATTAAACAAGAAAAAGGAAAACAAATGAGATTTATGCCACTTTTGCTTGTAGATGGACATTTTTGCATATAAAATAAAGAAATTAACAACATATTCATGCGAATTTGGGTTTTCATAAAAAAAATAAACTCACATTAGTAGTTAAAAATATAAGAACTTTAAATTAACCCAAATATATANAATATATATTACTTATATTTTACTTATATTTTGTACTACAAGTACAAAATTAGTGGCAGCTGTTTCTTCAACAAGACCACAAAATAAGCAAGTTTGATCAATATCGATATATTTACAGATAGATGATTTAAACCGGTCACTCATATCTTTTAAGTTGTTGCGCTTGTGATAACGTAGGTCACATGATAACATCAACATGGCGGATTATTTTTGGATCTCATTCATACTCAACGAGATTTGGCTATTAAGTAACTACTCTTTTAGCGCTCGTTAAGTAAGTACTTATTGAAATTAAGTACGAGTAGGCGGTTTCGGACACAGCCTCTGTCTCTCTTGCTGCGTCCCAATTCGCCTACTTATACTACGCCCTAAAAGTATGTAGTCTTTTTGTGCTTTCCTGTAGCTCAGTGGTTAGAGCGTGGCACTAGCAATGCCAAGGTCATGGGTTCGATCCCAGGGATTGCACATACTCAGATACAAATGTATAGTATAATGCAATGTAAGTCGCTTTGGATAAAAGCGTCTGCCAAATGCATAAATGTTAATGTAAACGTACTTTTGATTGTATAGCAAAATAGTAGACAAGCTTTGGGACATACTCGGTGCGTTCCAAACGGGATATATCGCCCTCCGAAGGGCACTTCGGAGTGAAAATAATCACGGCCGCCATATTGAAGGGTCGTTCCAAACCGAAGTGCTCAAAACTAACCACTTCAAAGGGCCCTTCGGAATGAAGTTTTTAGAAGGGTACACTGGACACTTCGGGACCCCATGATTCTTTGCACAGGGAAGTTGTTTGACGTCACAGAATGACATTAAGATGACGCAGAAGTGCGATCCAAAAAAAATAGTTTTTTTGACCCCTAAACCCTTCATCCCTTCGAAGCTCTCACTCCGGAGGGTAAACCCTTTGAAGGGATTAGGGCATAGGGATGAGCCCTTCCGAATGGAACGCAGGGCTCATCACGTCATACAATCGCATCTCTGTCGCATCCTGTCACCGTAAACTGGCATGTCAATCATCTTACATCCTCCACATTTCATTTAGTTAATTTCCTACCGTATCGGAGAGAAATGCAGTAGCACATTGATCTGCAGTCACGGGTCTTTCATCATGTGGAGAACTCTCTTCATATGCATAATGATGCATTTAAAAGTTAATGGCCAATCGGACCTTTATAAAAGTTAAATAAGCATTTTCTATCAGGTTGAACTGATTATTAGTCACTCAAACCTCTCAGCGTCGATCGCGCATATCCGCCATGTTTTGTCGTTTTTTAACACTTTTTACTCGTGTTTGTAGTTCTGAACTGAATCCTCATCCAACGCGCAATGGGTTGTGGGCAATATTAGCCTTTATAGTGTGCACGGATCCACACTTCGAAAATCTACCGGAAATAGTAGACCATCCGGGGACTTTTGGCATACTCTTTTCAACATACTACAGGTCCTTCTCAAAAAATTAGCATATTGTGATAAAGTTCATTATTTTCCATAATGTAATGATAAAAATTAAACTTTCATATATTTTAGATTCATTGCACACCAACTGAAATATTTCAGGTCTTTTATTGTTTTAATACTGATGATTTTGGCATACAGCTCATGAAAACCCAAAATTCCTATCTCAAAAAATTAGCATATCATGAAAAGGTTCTCTAAACGAGCTATTAACCTAATCATCTGAATCAACTAATTAACTCTAAACACCTGCAAAAGATTCCTGAGGCTTTTAAAAACTCCCAGCCTGGTTCATTACTCAAAACCGCAATCATGGGTAAGACTGCCGACCTGACTGCTGTCCAGAAGGCCATCATTGACACCCTCAAGCGAGAGGGTAAGACACAGAAAGACATTTCTGAACGAATAGGCTGTTCCCAGAGTGCTGTATCAAGGCACCTCAGTGGGAAGTCTGTGGGAAGGAAAAAATGTGGCAAAAAAACGCTGCACAACGAGAAGAGGTGACCGGACCCTGAGGAAGATTGTGGAGAAGGACCGATTCCAGACCTTGGGGGACCTGCGGAAGCAGTGGACTGAGTCTGGAGTAGAAACATCCAGAGCCACCGTGCACAGGCGTGTGCAGGAAATGGGCTACAGGTGCCGCATTCCCCAGGTCAAGCCACTTTTGAACCAGAAACAGCGGCAGAAGCGCCTGACCTGGGCTACAGAGAAGCAGCACTGGACTGTTGCTCAGTGGTCCAAAGTCATTCGGAAATCAAGGTGCCAGAGTCTGGAGGAAGACTGGGGAGAAGGAAATGCCAAAATGCCTGAAGTCCAGTGTCAAGTTCCCACAGTCAGTGATGGTCTGGGGTGCCATGTCAGCTGCTGGTGTTGGTCCACTGTGTTTTATCAAGGGCAGGGTCAATGCAGCTAGCTATCAGGAGATTTTGGAGCACTTCATGCTTCCATCTGCTGAAAAGCTTTATGGAGATGAAGATTTCGTTTTTCAGCACGACCTGGCACCTGCTCACAGTGCCAAAACCACTGGTAAATGGTTTACTGACCATGGTATTACTGTGCTCAATTGGCCTGCCAACTCTCCTGACCTGAACCCCATAGAGAATCTGTGGGATATTGTGAAGAGAAAGTTGAGAGACGCAAGACCCAACACTCTGGATGAGCTTAAGGCCGCTATAGAAGCATCCTGGGCCTTCATAACACCTCAGCAGTGCTACAGGCTGATTGCCTCCATGCCACGCCGCATTGAAGCAGTCATTTCTGCAAAAGGATTCCCGACCAAGTATTGAGTGCATAACTGAACATAATTATTTGAAGGTTGACTTTTTTTGTATTAAAAACACTTTTCTTTTATTGGTCGGATGAAATATGCTAATTTTTTGAGATAGGAATTTTGGGTTTTCATGAGCTGTATGCCAAAATCCTCAGTATTAAAACAATAAAAGACCTGAAATATTTCAGTTGGTGTGCAATGAATCTAAAATATATGAAAGTTTAATTTTTATCATTACATTATGGAAAATAATGAACTTTATCACAATATGCTAATTTTTTGAGAAGGACCTGTATGCTTTGGGACACACTTATTTTAATCTCACATACTATTTAGGATGGATAGTATGGACATTGGGACGCAGGGTGTGTTGCTGCTGATGAGCTGATCAGTGTCAGCTGGGGCTCATCAGCGCCCCAATTCAATGTCTGTGCATTTTACCCTGTGTTGTGAGATTGTTGGTGTGTACGTGCAATGTTAGTTCTGACTGTGTTTGATTCTCTTGTTCCTTGTTCCTCATTCCTGTTCTGGAAATTCTCCTTCGAGACAGTTTTGGATTTCCTGTTGGACTCTTGTCGGAGGACTGAGGCGCTACCAAGAAATACTTTGCCATCTGCATCAGTGATGTTTGAACCTGGCTATCTGTTCTGCTGCTATTTTTCTTAATAATCTGATATTTGCTCCATTTGCTCTAATCCTCCTTATTTCACATGACAGTACTATTTAAAGACACCATTAACATGCAGTTAAGTATATCATATAAAGGGAATATTAAAGGATTAGTTCACTTTCAAATGAAAATTACCCCAAGCTTTACTCACCCTCAAGCCATTCTAGGTGTTTATGACTTTCTTTTTTCTGATGAACACAATTGGAGAAATAAATAAATATCCTGGTGCATCTGAGCTTTATAATGGCAGTAAGCGTTACCAAACGAGTATGAGCTGAATAAAGTGCTTCCATCAACATCCATCCATCATAAACGTACTCCACACGGCTCCGGGGGGTTAATAAAGGCCTTCTGAAGCGAAGCGATGCGTTTGTGTAAAAAAATAAAAATAAATAAAAAATCTATGTTTAACTAGTCATGAAGTAAAATATCTAGTTTCCACCAGACCGCCTTCCGTATTCTACTTACGAAGAAAGTGTAAAGCTCTTGCAGTTCAAAAAGCTTACGTTACATCCTACACCTTCCCTATTCAACTTACGAAAAAAAAGTAACTGACGCGACACCAGTTTATGCTTTCTTCATAACTTGTTAAATATTGATATTTTTTTTACACAAACACATTGCTTCGCTTCAGAAGGCCTTTATTAACCCCCCAGAGCTGTGTGGAGTACACATTTACAGGTGCTGGTCATATAATTAGAATATCATCAAAAAGTTGATTTATTTCACTAATTCCATTCAAAAAGTGAAACTTGTATATTATATTCATTCATTACACAGACTGATACATTTCAAATGTTTATTTCTTTTAATTTTGATGATTATAACTGACAACTAAGGAAAATCCCAAATTAAGTATCTCAGAAAATTTGAATATTGTGAAAAGGTTCAATATTGAAGACACCTGGTGCCACACTCTAATCAGCTAATTAACTCAAAACACCTGCAAAGGCCTTTAAATGGTCTCTCAGTCTAGTTCTGTAGGCTACACAATCATGGGGAAGACTGCTGACTTGACAGTTCTCCAAAAGACGACCATTGACACCTTGCACAAGGAGGGCAAGACACAAAAGGTCATTGCAAAAGAGGTTGGCTGTTCACAGAGCTCGGTGTCCAAGCACATTAATAGAGAGGCGAAGGGAAGGAAAAGATGTGGTAGAAAAAAGTGTACAAGCAATAGGGATAACCGCACCCTGGAGAGGATTGTGAAACAAAACCCATTCAAAAATGTGGGGGAGATTCACAAAGAGTGGACTGCAGCTGGAGTCAGTGCTTCAAGAACCACTACGCACAGACGTATGCAAGACATGGGTTTCAGCTGTCGCATTCCTTGTGTCAAGCCACTCTTGAACAACAGACAGCGTCAGAAGCGTCTCGCCTGGGCTAAAGACAAAAAGGACTGGACTGCTGCTGAGTGGTCCAAAGTTATGTTCTCTGATGAAAGTAAATTTTGCATTTCCTTTGGAAATCAGGGTCCCAGAGTCTGGAGGAAGAGAGGAGAGGCACACAATCCACGTTGCTTGAGGTCCAGTGTAAAGTTTCCACAGTCAGTGATGGTTTGGGGTGCCATGTCATCTGCTGGTGTTGGTCCACTGTGTTTTCTGAGGTCCAAGGTCAACGCAGCCGTATACCAGGAAGTTTTAGAGCACTTCATGCTTCCTGCTGCTGACCAACTTTATGGAGATGCAAATTTTATTTGTTTATCTGTGTTCACCTGCACACAGTGCCAAAGCTACCAGTACCTGGTTTAAGGACCATGGTATCCCTGTTCTTAATTGGCCAGCAAACTTGCCTGACCTTAACCCCATAGAAAATCTATGGGGTATTGTGAAGAGGAAGATGCGATATGCCAGACCCAACAATGCAGAAGAGCTGAAGGCCACTATCAGAGCAACCTGGGCTCTCATAACACCTGAGCAGTGCCACAGACTGATCGACTCCATGCCACGCCGCATTGCTGCAGTAATTCAGGCAAAAGGAGCCCCAACTAAAGATTGAGTGCTGTACATGCTCATACTTTTCATGTTCCTACTTTTCAGTTGGCCAAGATTTCTAAAAATCCTTTCTTTGTATTGGTCTTAAGTAATATTCTAATTTTCTGAGATACTGAATTTGGGATTTTCCTTAGTTTTCAGTTATAATCATCAAAATTAAAAGAAATAAACATTTGAAATGTATCAGTCTGTGTGTAATGAATGAATATAATATACAAGTTTCACTTTTTGAATGGAATTAGTGAAATAAATCAACTTTTTGATGATATTCTAATTATATGACCAGCACCTGTATGATGGATGGATGTGGATGGAGACACTTTCTTCAGCTCATACTCGTTGATCCCACTCACTGCCACTATAAATCTCAGATGCGTCAGGATATTTAATATTTCTCCGATTGTGTTCATCAGAAAGAAGAAAGTCATACAGCTTGAGAGTTAAACTTGAGTAATTTTCATTTGAATGTGAACTAATCCTTTAACATAGTTACAATTTGAAATGAATTATTTAATGTATAAAAATATGTGGGCAATACATTATACATTTTGTATATATTTATCATATATTATATTTTAAATAATTCATAAGTGTATTTTCTATGTCTGATGAGTTTATTTAAGTGTATGAAAGATGGGTTCAAGTGGACAAATGGTAACAAAAATTTTTTTTAAATACGGAGATACTATTATGTTAAAAAGCACATTTTAGTTCATATTCATGGTGTCTCAAAATAGCACAGTTGAGTACACTTATGTTCTTAAGATTATCTTAAGAAGTACTAAAAAAAGTACGAAATTAGTGTGCGAAAATAGAGAACTTTAAGTACATTATGGAAGCATACTTTTTTCACCTGGGGTATCCAGTAAAAAAATTAGTTTATTGTAGTTTTTTCATTGTAAAGCAGTGCAAATGTATCTGTCTCTCGTAAAAAACGTTGCTGATTTCCTGAAACAGACATACAAACAAAAAACTAGTTTTTGTCATAAGAATTAGGATTGATTAAATTGTATAACTCTTTTCAAAAGAGTCACGTCACTTGTATGAACATTGTAAAACAAGGAAGAGAATCCAGGATCTCACATTTCAGTTTATCTGCACTTACCGGTGGTTGAATAGTTGGTTTTCTTCATGTTGCCCAGTGGAAGAGAACAAACAACTTTCAGAAAAAACAAACAACTTTAATTTGCGTTCAGTTGCAAATAATTTGTTTAGAAAATGTTCCTGTTCCTCTAAAAAATCTATTTAAATGCAGCATATGCAGCTCATGTTTGCATTTTTTGGTGGAGTGCATGTGTCGCAGTGCAGATTAAGTTTATCTGATGACATGGAATGATTCAACTAGTTTTCGAGAGCATTCTTTAGTGGCTTAAGAGATCAAATTAATAATTCACAGATGAAGTACACAAAACCTTGCTTTGAATTTCCATATTGGTCCAGTTTTTTTATTTTATTATTCTGGTTTGTTATATGCTATTCACCATCAAAACATCTTCACCAGTTTTGAAGTTTATTTAATAATATAACAGCCTTTGCCTAATTATCACGTGACAGGACAGAGAGTATCAACGTATACTTGAAAAATAATATAATAAGATTTTCACCAGATGCTGCTATATTGTTTCTTGGTAGAGTTTATTGTTACACATAAGCAACAGAAGTGTTTTTGTTGTTTGATTGTTTATAGACATTCCAAATTGTCTGAGCATGACGTTTCAATGATTAAACTGCCATCTAGTGGGCTTAATACTAAAACACCAATTCCTATCATGTTTCATTAACTTTGTAACTTTGCAACTCAAGTCTGGTGGCTCCATAAAAGGGGGCATTCAAGGGTAGAATCATGCAATTCTGCAAATTACAGAGGTATTTGGGGAATAAAAGTTGTTTTTAACAGAATGGATATACTAATAAATTTGACACAATAATAACAATATAATAGGAATAATAATAAGAATCAGCTGTGGCAGAGGCACAATAAAACAGACAAAGCTGAAGAGGCACATTTTATACATCAACAGCTTCAGACTTCACGGCAGCACGGCTATCGTTGGATGCTCTGTTACAGACAGAGATACTGACCGTCAGTTAATTGCGAGAAAAAAATTTTTTTCTCGCAATTGCGAGTTTATATATCAGAATTCTGACTTCATATCACGCAATTGCGAGTTTATATCTTAGAATTCTGACTTTATAACTCGCAATTGTGAGATATAAACTCGCAATTGAGAGTTAAAAAGTCAGAATTCTGAGATAAAAAGTCGCAATTAATCTTTTTATTTTTTTTATTTAGTGGCGGAAACGGGCTTCCATAGTTTCTAGGGAGCAAAGGTTTTGTGAAAAAAGTGGTAGACTTAAACACAAAGTCTGTAAAATAAACTGTTAAAAGGATTTTAAGATCACTATGATAGTATTTTATTCTGTGCTGTCATCATTCAGATTGGATTTCAGCTTTAATGTACGTTTTGTTTTAACAAAGTAGCTGATATTGCCATAGAAATTGTAGACTGAGGAGTCGCTTTCACCACGAAATGGCTGGGCGCCGCGTCCGAAAACTGGAAAATGCTGCCTTCTGAGGACACATTTCAAGGAAGTAAGGCATCAAGGCACGTCCGAATCCAATGTTAGCTTCACTACTATGGGATCAGATTCCCGCCAATAGTATTGCGGTCACGGATCAAAAAATAATAAGCGTGAATCAAAAATTTAAAAACACATGTAAAAATATATAGCAAAAACTTTAAAAAAAAAAAAGCAAAATGATCTGACTGGAAAAGAACGTGGTCACGGATCAAAATATAATAAGCGTAAATCGAAAAATTAAAAGCACATAAAAAAAAATAACAAGCATGAATCAAAATTTTAAACACATTAAAAATGATATTGCACAAATCTTAAACTTGTGTTTATGCGTTCTTAAAAGTTGTTTTCCTTGCTTTTATTACTCTTTTCTTTCTGCTCTTTTGTGCGCTTGTGCTGTTTTTCTCTTTGCTCTTCTTTCTACGTTTTGCTCTTGCGTTTCCAAATGTTGCAGTTTGAGTTTCATGTAAATTAGGCCGGGCTTAAGCGCCACCATTGGTCCACTAGTTCTAGATTGACAGCTCCTCCTCTAGCCAATCAAAGGGAGGGAGATGACATCACTTCAATGCGACTCATGGCTACTGATGCTCTCACTCATACAGGAGAAGATAACCATCACAGCTGGCGATTTCCGAGCTAGGATAAACTCTTTCTGTGGCAGGACACCGTTGTAATGTATATGTACCTGCAACTCGACCTGTCACCGGTATATACGTCTACCTGGACAATCTTTTATTGTTAAATTTACCATCCTAATGACAACCTGTCACAGTTGTGCCTGTCTGACGATCTATCATTGTTATATTCATCTTTAATGCACCGACCACTGGACTTGGCACCATGAAACGCAGCGGCCACCATGCAGCGGCCTCACAACATCACTCTTATGTGTGCCTGGCTCGTCTATACCTGTTATGTTACTGTTAGATATTTTAGTATTCATACAATAATATTAATAATGATAATAATATGCTTGCTTGTTGTCTTCTTTATTCCTGTCTTTTGCACAAGAGAATATAACATATGAAACCTACCTTACTAATATATTTGCTCGTGAATTACATTTAAAGTAAGATATGCCATTAGATCAGTAGTTCCCAAACTGGGGTATGAAGTGACAGAGGGGGTAGGCTACGCGAACAAAATGCAGAATTTTGCCGTTCATTTAATTCTTCCCTACATTAAAATAACATTAAAACCGATCATGCATTTTCTAACTGGCACAATATGCCATATGACATCCAGTCAAAATACCACATATTTTGCGGTAAAATCAGACAGAGTCCATTTCCACATGCAGTGCGCATATGGGTGCATTATACAGTAGGTTGCGTGCAGAGTCTGCTGCCTGAGCAAATCGCGCTACATACTGCCATTCTATAGATTTAGCACTTACTAGCATGAATCAGAATCAGAATCAGAAAGAGCTTTATTGCCAGGTATGTTGTTTACACATACTAGGAATTTGTTTTAGTGTCAGAAGCTCCACAGTGCAACAGAGTGACAGCGACAAGACAAGACACATAATAAAAGGAATAAAATAATAATATACGAATTTACAAGATAGACAGTGCAAAAAAAGCAAAAAACAATATATAATATAGACAATTGTATGTGCAGTTATGTGTGCAAATTTGAAGTATAAGTAAGTGTTTTAAGTAAATAATGTGTAATAGTGTTGTGTGTTCCATGAAGAACAACCTGGTGTGAAGAACAACCTGGCACAAAACGGGCATAAATATAAATTCAAGATTCAAACTCTTGATACAAAACAGCCTACCTTTTGTGAGTTCTTGTTTTTAATGTTGATAACATTATACGAGCAAGAATGCAAATCCAAATATCCACACAACAGTTCAACAAACAAAGGGGTAATATTAAGTGTTATTCTTCACAGTATTGTCAGTATTTGCTCTATTTTGCAACGAAAACAACAGCAGGATTACAACACAGCGGTGTTTCGAGAACGAATCTGCAACTTTGAACGAATTGTTCGTGAAAGTCATGATTCAATGATTCATGCATTAATACAGCCACTTGCTTCTTTAATGAATGACTCGATGACTCACGCATTAAGACAGTGACTTACCGCCGATACTGCCGGTTTTAGTATAATAACTTTTCACGATTTTAGCATTGCATATTTCTCTATTGAACATTTTTTTAATTTAAAACCTTATTAATGTTGTAAAGGTATTCATAAAGATTAAAAACTACTAGAAATTTAGGGGGTAAATATTGTCCCTCAATGGAAAATGTACAATCGATGTGGAAGAGAAGGGGTACGCAGAAGGATGGTAAATGTCTCAGGGGGTACTCCACACTGAAAAGTTTGGAACTGGTTTAGATCATTGTATGTTTCTCGCAGGGGTCGCGTTAACCGAAAATTATCCGTCATTGACAGAATGTTTTTATCAATGACGGGAAAATCTTGAAGGCCGTCTGTCACGTTGACAGATTAAACTGAGGGTGATCTATTGTAAATTGTAACTGTAATTCCCTACCCTGTCCAGTTGGTGGCGAGTGTGCTCCAATGTAGCAGCAGAGCACTGGATCCAGAACAAAAAATAAACTGGCACGAATCTTTTGCTATGCATTTGATAATCTATCACGCCACATGAAAGAGCGCCAAAACGGTATTTATTGCTTGAATTTCTTAAAGAAATGGACAGAATTTGAAATCTGAGACTTTGTTCCATATCAAAAGCAACACAAAGCTTTAAGTCTATTGCGATTTATTGGATGGGAGGTGCACTATGTACTGTATTCATCAACTGAAAACAGCATATCCTACCAAAAGATCGACTGGGATTTACGAATCGATATTGGTCTTATGAATGTGACCAAAACAGCAAGACATTTTAATTGTCTGTAAGACGCGCACCAGTTCACGCGCCGCGCCAGCGCCTCCGTGTCATGATTATATTGTCTGCTATATTTGCTTCTAATTTATTAAATCCAGGCAATTGGTTAATGAAACACTGATTAAAATTAAGATACAATTTTTACAAAACGAAATTTACTTTAAAGAAAGGCTTTCTACAAAACAAAACGTAATGAAGTGGTCAAAATCATGTCTGACACACTCCATGTCTCCCGATATATTGCGCATCTTATGATGCATCTTACTCATGCTCTTCACTTTTCATAATCAAATAGATGAATTTAAAACATAACATAGGACTATTTAAACATAAATATGAAACTACGTTTTCTTTAATCTCTACCAGGTACAGCTACAGAGAAATTTCACGTGTGAATTACCTGTCATTTAAATTTTCATATCTTATTTATAATAACACATTTAATTGCTTTTATTTTTGTTCACATATAAAAGCAATTACATTTGTTATTATAATTAAAATATGAAAATTAAAATGACGGGTAATAATAGATTATGACGGATTTTTTACGACCTTGTCAGTCAAAAATGACGGACAATGTCAAAGTCTAACGCAACCTCTGGTTTCTCCTAACTGTAAACTGTCTGCATATTTTGTCATGTAGGCCTATTGTTTTCCTCTAAACAAATGTATAGATTTTGTCTTCCATGTACAGTATGCCATTGACAAGGGTGTTGGTTTATGAATTTGATCACATTTTAACACTGAGATTATAAAATTATAAAGCTAAGCAATAGCCTTCACATCAGCAAGTGTTTTCCCCAATATTAGAGTGATTGCAAATGTTTATGGAGCTGTTGTATAAATCAATATCTATTGATTAAAATTATCTATAAGTTAATTTTGAGTGTGTTTTTGCACTATTTTGATGAAAGGAGTATCAAATAAAGTCACAGCAGAACAGCTTCGCTGGTCTCTGAGCAACACAGCAGTGTTTCATTAATGAATTCCTGATTTGAACGAGAAGTTTGAACGAGCTTTCCGCCACCTACTGGCCATTTAAATTAATACTTCTATAACATGGATGGGCAATATCGGTCCTGGAGTGCAGAGTTTAGCTTCAACCCTAATCAAACACACCGTAACCAGCTAATCAGTGCGTCTTCAGGATTATTAATACTATTGACAGGTGAGTTTTTTTTTATTTTATTTTATCAGGGTTTGGAACTAAACTCTGCAGGACAGCGGCACTCCAGAACTGATGTTGCCTATCCCTGATCTATAATTTTGTTTTTATTTCTTTTTATTTAAAACATTAATCTTATAGTATTGTGCAATTATGTAGTTATGTAAATAAACAATAAATGTGTGAACAAATCACTGCATTTCAAATCCACCTGGTTTCTTTAACTATCTTCTCTGTAACACTATTGTAGTCAATGCAGAGATGATACATTCAGTCTTAGAATGATTTACCTATGATCGTTTAACAACAATTAAGAAGTATATTAGCTACAGTAGCCTTAGCATATTAGCACCATGAGCCAAGTAATATTTTAACACCAAATACCATATATTATGAACATAAAGATTAACAATCTTAAGTAGACTGCACAATAAAAAGAGTATCTCAAAAAGAGGAATTATTTGTCCATAGTTCAGATAACTTTACAGATTGAAAGTCCTTGTAAAGTTTCAGATTAAACTGCGATCTTCTCCTGTATGAGTGAGAGCATCAGTAGCCATGAGTCGCATTGAAGTGATGTCATCTCCCTCCCTTTGATTGATTGGCTAGAGGAGGAGCTGTCAATCTAGAACTAGTGGACCAATGGTGGCGTTTAAGCCCGGCCTAATTTACATGAAACTCAAACTGCAGCATTTGGAAACGCAAGAGCAAAACGTAGAAAGAAGAGCAAAGAGAAAAACAGCACAAGCGCACAAAAGAGTAAAATATGAGCAGAAAATGTAAGAGAGCAGAAAGAAAAGAGTAAAAAAGCAAGGAAAACAACTTTTAAGAACGCATAAACAAGTTTAAGATTTGTGCAATATCATTTTTAATGTGTTTAAAATTTTGATTCATGCTTGTTATTTTTTTTTTTTAATGTGCTTTTAATTTTTCGAATTACGCTTATTATATTTTGATCCGTGACCACGTTCTTTGCCAATCCGATAATTTCGCTTTTTTTTTAAAAAGTTTTTACATGTGTTTTTAAATTTTTGATTCACGTTTATTATTTTTTGATCCGTGACCGCAATACTATTGGCGGGAATCTGATCCCATACACTTCCCGTCTTATGAGATACCTTCCTCAGATCGATTTTTGAAGGAAGCATGGATGTATCCTTAGCTGCCTTTGATATCCCACAATCCTGTGCTTTCCATTCTGTGACAGTTGAGCTAGAAAAATACAGATGGCGTCCGAAAGTTGCGTTTGCTGCTCAGTTTGTGTATAAATGTACGATTTTGACCAACATATTTCAATTTGGATATCATTTCTATCGAGAAATTACTACTGTAATAATTAAATATTTGTTTAGTTCTCACCAAAGCTCGCGCTATATTGCTGTAGATCATTAAACTGTTACGCTGCCTCAGAAGTCTGTCCGAAATCAGTTTCGTGAGGTACCTTCATGCACAAACGCTGCCGTACAAGTCATTCTCTTATAAGACAGCGAGGCAGCAAGACAGCTACCTTGGTTTTCGGACGCAGCCAATGTCTCAAAGCTTATATTCAACTTCAACATCAACAGCTGCTAGTAATCGTTGCTAAATTGATGTGATTGGTATAAAGGGAGAGGTGAGATGTGACCAGACATCTAGAGGTTGATCAGATGCCATGCAAATGCTCATACTGATCCAGAATCAGGTCAGCACATAATAACAGCACACATTTACAAAGAATTCTGTAAAGCGTATAAATAGTAAATTAGGCTTATATTCACTTGAGCTACATGGTCAGTCTACTGTGGATCATTTCCACCATGCTAAAACTGATTTCCATAAATGTCATATTTTGTGCTGACATTCACATTTATCTAAATGACGCTTGCTCGGCTGGTTCAGTTTCATGACATTTATGGCTTTTAAGGACCCTTCAAAAACAAATTGGGCACTAATAAACCTCCCTCAGTTTCACAGACAAGGACTTTTTTTTCCCCTACTCTGTAAGTCAATGGCTACTGTCAACTGTCTGGTTACCAACATTCTTTAAAATATCTTCTTTTAAAATATTCTTCATCATCCAGGTTTGGAACAACTTGAGGGTGAGAAAGTGATGACAAAATTTTCATTTTTGGGTGAACTTTCCCATTAAGCCTATAATCCAAGACTGTTTTAACTGAAAACAACTTGCACAAGTATATCTTAAAATATGTCAGTGCGATTGTTTTGTCTCAAGATGCACAGCAGTAATGTTTTTTCTAGGCAGGTTTATGAACTTAAATTGAACTAAGACCTAATCCTGGCTAAATCTAAGTCCTGTCTGTGAAACCAGGCACCTCAGTATTATAATGAAATATTACCATATGTTGCTTGCAAAAATATTTAGCCTGAATACATCTGACTTTATTCAGGGCCCGGCTAACCAGCTAAACCTTGACCACCTGATTAGTATAGAAAAGGTTTGGGTGGTCAGAAAGCAGTTTTGCTCTTAAGTATAAGCAAACAACTTTTTTTTTTTTTTTTGGTCGTGATGTGCCATTTAATGGAAGTTAAACGGTTATTCTTGTCTTGTTTTTACTCAGACCTTCCAGCAAGATTAATTTTACATCACAGTAGCCAAGGAATCAAGTGTGAAACACTAACTTTAATTCATTATGAAGAAATTGTTTTAAATCACAAGTTACATGTAATGAGATGCAATGTACAAAGAGGAAAACTAAAAGATAAAATTTAGTCAAAAAAAAAACATCCTTCATTCATTCATTTTTTTTTATTTTTTTTTAGGCAGAACATGTGACATTCTGTGTGTTCTGTAAAAGAATCAATTTACTTTTAAGTTAATGTACAAAATCTAATCTAAAGGTGTGTCTGAAGGATATTTTTTCCTGCCTTCCTGGAAACATTAAAGGTGCCCTAGAACCCTTTTTCACAAGATGTAATATAAGTCTAAGGTGTCCCCTGAATGTGTCTGTTAAGTTTCAGCTCAAAATACCCCATAGATTTTTTTTATTTAATTTTTTAACTGCCTATTTTAGGGCATAATTAAAAATGCGCCGTTTCTGTGCGTGTCCCCTTTAAATGCTCGAGCTCTACGCAACCAAGCTCGCAACTCTATAATACATTGCATAAACAAAGTTCACACAGCTAATATATCCCTCAAAATGGATCTTTACAAAGTGTTCGTCATGCAGCATATCAGATCATGTAAGTATAGTATTTATTTGGATGTTTACATTTGATTCTGAATGACTTTGATAGTAGCCTATGTGTGGCTAATGGGCTAAAGCTAACATTACACACTGTTGGAGAGATTTATAAAGAATGAAGTTGTGTTTATGAATTATACAGACATGGCTCTTGTCTCCGTGAATACAGTAAGAAACAATGGTAACTTTAACCACATTTAACAGTACATTAGCAACATGCTAACGAAACATTTAGAAAGACAATTTACAAATATCACTAAAAATATCATGATATCATGGATCATGTCAGTTAATATTACTCCAGCTGCCATTTTTCACTGTTGTCCTTGCTTGCTTACCTGCATAAAGTCTGTTGATTCAGCTGTGCTGTTCCAGACGTTAATACTGGCTTGTCTAATGTCTTGAACATGGGCTGGCATATGCAAATATTGGGGGCGTACATATTAATGATCCCGACTGTTGCGTCACAGTCGATGTTATGTTGAGATTCGCCTGTTCTTCAGAGGTCTTTTGCAACATCTGCACTGCTTTCGCTGCTTTGTCAAAATTGTTCTAATATAGGGGCAGCGCATCATGAGTGGCTAAAATATCCCTCAGATCGAGCTACCACCTATATTGCAATACAATATAATCAAACTATAGCAATTAAGGCTCTCCCACATATTCTACTATTCTAACTGCACTTATCAAATTATTAATAAAGCTGTTTTGTCAAAGGTGTAGTAAACAAGTTTGTGAGGATTTTGAGACTCAAGTATGGTAACAGTCTTTGGTTGAGCAATAAGAGCGGACTATCAAAGAGCTGAAGTCAAGTGTAGGAGCAGAAAATAACCTTCAAATATTAAAGGGATAGTTCACTCAAAAACAAAAATTCTGTCATTAATTATACTCGCTCTCGTGTAGTAATTCTCATTAATATCCAAATTCGTAAGACATTCGTTCATCTTCTGAACACAAATGAAGATCTTTTTAATGATCTTTATTTGTGTTCCGAAGATTAATGAATGTCTTTATGGATTTGGAATGACACGAAGATGAGTAATTAATGACAGAATTTTCATTTTTGGGTGAACTAATCTTTTAAGCAGCACAACCACAACAATAAGAAATGTTTTTAGAGCAGCAAATCAGCAGATTAGAATAATTTCTGAAGGGTTTCATGTTACATTGAGTAATGATGCTGAAAATTCAGCTTTGCCATCACATAAAATTACATTTTAAAAGCAACAAATTTAGCGACTTTTTGGACAACCCTCCGTAACTTTCCAAATGTCACCACTGTCCTGTGAGCGCGAGGTCTTGCTTTCCCACTGCCGTCACACCTCTCTCTGCATCTACTCTGCTCAGTGAATGGCTGAGAGGTGCAGCAGCACATTCCGATGAGTGCACGGCATCTGACAGACGTCAATGAGCGAGCTAACACACGAGCACACGACCAAACACTATTCCTCATTCTCCTTAGTTTTATATTTAGCCTAAAGAATTTAGTTTGACCGTTTTGATTTCCATTTTTCTCGTGTGCTCATCACTTATATTACTCACTATCACAGAGCTTTAGTTCATCCAGTTTCCGAACTCTCTGAATTCACACACACATTATATATATATATATACACATATAAACAGTCGTCGTAAATATGACCAAAGAAGGCTGTGAAAATAAATCTGCATCATTGATACTTTTGATCTTTTATTTAAAAAAATCTACAAAAATCCAACCTTTCATTGGTGAATAATAATTTTAAATGGGGGGAAAATCTCATTATGAGAAATGTTTTTCTCTAATACACATTGCTCACAATTAATCATACCCTTTTATTCAATACTTTTTGCAACCTCCTTTTCCCAAGATAACAGCTCTGAGTCTTCACCTATAATGCCTGATGAGTTTGGAGAACACCTGACAGGAGATCAGAGACCATTCCTTCATACAGAATCTCTCCAGATCCTTCAGATTCCCAGCTCCATGTTGGTGCTTCTTCTCTTCAGTTCACTCCACTCATTTTCTTTAGGGTTCAGGTCAGGGGACTGGGATGGCCATGGCAGAAGCTTCATTTTTGTGTTCAGTGACCCATTTTTGTGTTGGTTTTGAATCATTGTCCTGATGGAAGATCCAATCACGACCCATTATAAGATTTCTAACAGGGACAGTCAGGTTTAGATTTTTTTATCTGTTGGTATTTGATAGAATCCATGATGCCATGTATCTTAACAAGATGTCCAGGACCTCCAGCAGAAAAACAGGCCCACAACATTAAAGATACAGCAGTATATTTCATTGTACACATGGGGTATTTTTTAAGATGGGTTTGGTGCACACAGGGGTAAAAAGTACCCCATGTGTACAATGAAATATACTGCTGTATCTTTAATGTTGTAACATGGCATCATGGATTGGATCTTCCATCAGGACAACGATCCAAAACCAACATCAAAAAATTATGGTTTTATTTGGAAAATGTTTTCAAAACACCCATGTGCAATAGCGAGTGGGCGTTGATATTGTTTCTGCAATGATGTTAGCCAATCATAACAGTGGCCATTTACTGACAAGCCTTAAAGGAGCCGCCCCTTAAAAATGGATCATTTCATAGAGAGGGTCAGAATGAGGGTTGAAAAAAAATAAAATAATTTCCATGTTTTTTTTTTGTTTTTTTTGTGTGGGCAAAAAACGTTATTAACATTTTAAGTGAACCTCAGGGAAAATATTAAAATAATAATAATAAAAAAATCCATGTCATGACCCCTTTAAAACAATATCATGTGTCGTCTTCCCAGAGATTGCAAGATTCCTCTTCTGAAAGCTCTTAAACCCGTTCATGTGTTTTAACATTGGTTTAGGGTCTACAATCCGAATCCTCTAAAGTCAACCACACAGATGTGGTGGACACATTGTTTTCTCTGTTCCCCGATGAAGAACACTACTCAGATGCTGGTCCAGATCGCTGCAGAACCTGTGCTGTGGTGGGAAACTCTGGGAACCCCCTGGGATCCCACTATGGTCAACTAATAGACAGCCATGACTTTGTCATAAGGTATGTTATTTTCTATTTTGAAGTCTCGACAATGTATGCAACATTGCAAGATGATTGTTAAAAATGCATCATCATGCTCTTACCTCAGGATAAATAAGGGTCCGACAAAAGGTTTCGAGAATGATGTGGGATCTAAGACCACTCACCGGATAATCTACCCTGAGAGCATCGTGGATGTGGACAACTCGACTCATCTGGTGCTTCTGCCCTTTAAGATTACAGACATGCGCTGGCTCATCAGTGTCTTCACCACTAGACACATCACAAGGTACAATTATTTCATCAATACACGCTTACAGGATTATTTAAAATCTTCCAGACACGCATCTTTCACATTTTATATCAATTATCTTAATGTAGTGAATCTTTGTGTTCCTCAGCACTTATATTAGAGTGAGACCTACAGTAAATGCAGACAGAGACAAGGTAAGAATTAAATCTGTCAATCAATATATATCTTTCAACATTCACATAATGATCCTGAACAAATGTCTTTAAAATACGCATGATTAATCAGAATCACCTGAAGTGTACACTTTAAGAATAAAAGGGGGTTTTCACAGGGATTCCACAGAAGAAACATTTTGAGTTCTTAAAAGAATATTTTTTTCTTAGTGTGAAAAAAATTTAAAAAATCTACAGAACCTTTTTCCACTATAAAGAACCTTTTGTGCAGTGGAAAGGTTCTTCATGGAACCATTGATGCCAATAAAGAACCTGTATTTTTTAAGAGTGTATTGCATAATTATTTTGATTATTCTGTAAGGTGATGATCATCCATCCTGCATTCATGAAATACATCTATGAGAGCTGGCTGGAGAATCATGGCAAATAGTGATATTTGCCCTGCACATCTGCGATCAGGTAAAGCTTTTGTCTCTTATTTCAGTTCCTCCAATGTTGTCTCTGATCTGATTTACATAAAAGACAAACCACAGTTTGCTTTGTTTTTACATGCCATCCAATCTTTTTATCTGCACTGTTTGTTCACTGGTTTGCACTCTATCTGCCATGTGCTGCTTTATTTAACTTTATTTATTTATTTTTATATATTTTTTATGTCTTTTTTTACATCCCCTTATTGTATAGTTATATCTTATATTTTATATTGATCTTGTATAGTTATATCTTATATCTTATATTTTATATTGATCTAGATTATTAAGCTCTACTGTTAGTGTTATCTGTATGCACCGGGGGTCTGAGAGTAACGCAATTTCGATTCTCTGTATGTATGTACTGTACATGTGGAAGAATTGACAATAAAGCAGACTTGATTGATACTTGATAGAGGCAGGCAATCCATCATGCCATGTAACATGATCATATAAATAAAAATAAGAAAATGTTGAAAAAACAGCATTTATTTGAAATATTATAAATGTCTTTACTTTCACTGGACCTTGCTTAATGAAAGTATTAATTTCTTACTGACTCCAAGCTTTTGAATGGTAGTGTATCTTAAAGTGCATCTCATAGTGCATATTACAAATATTCATATGCAGACTTACTGTGCAAAATCCAACAGACGGTCAATGAAAATCCTGAATGTGTCATACAGTAGATGTTCCATCTGAAACTGTGCTGTCAACATTGATGGTTTAAAGAAAGTTTTAATGTGTAAATAAATGTTCAAATTATTGGTAAAATTAGCTCCATCATATTTGCTCTTGATAGTCATCAGTGAGAAATTAACTTCCACAGAGCTGGATATGTTGTGGTTAGCGTTTGTTTGCCTATTAGCCCTATATTACTGCACTAGCAAGTATGCACATGCACAAGCTCATTTAACTTTTAAATGTTGGTTTGAGAAAGTACATTGCAAACATTGATGTCCTCATTTTTCAATCTCTCACACAGGTTAATGTTTTTGGGTTTGGAGCTAAAAGTGACGGACAATGGCATCACTATTTTGACAGAAGTTTGACTCACTTCAGCAGAGGTGTTCATGGTGGAGACTTTGAAAATAAAACCATAAATGAGCTTCTGCTGATAAATAAGATTTCTATGCATAAAGGGTGGTAATGATGACATTTTTCTCAGTATTACGTACTTGGTAAAGGCTTTTGATGAACTTTTCAAAAGCCTGTATTTTGAAAACAGATTATTTATGTGAATATTTATTTATTAGTTACCTGTATTTAACCAGGCATATCAATTTAGAACAAGTTTCTTATTTTCAAAGGCCTGGCAAGAGCATATTTTTCTCATTAATGGAGAAAGTGGAACAATTAGAAATGATAATACATCAGAAGGTTAATAAAATGATGGTATATTTTCCAAACAAAACAGTTTTGTGTACATACATCCTTTTAATATGATTCTGTAAAGTTTCACCTTTTTTACATTTTTGATGCCGATTTTGTTTTCACATGAAACATCAAATGTAATATTAGCTAGAGGAGTTTCACATAAATTGTCAAACTATTCTATCAAGCACTGTTTTTACATTTGCAAGCTTCCTTTTTACTTTTGACGGTACACGTTTAAAACACATTCTTTAATTTAATCAGTGAATAAGGTAAGGACTGCAGTCTTTGTCTCTCTAAGCAAATTTAAATATACTCTTGTCTGTATAGATATGCTAAAAATAAATAAAGTGCCTCTATAGGTTTTTAGTTTCAGCATAACCTGCTTCCTAAAGGGATGAACACAAAAGAAAATGTTTTGAAGAACGATGGTAACCAAACAGTTGACGGACCCTATTGACTTCTATAGTATTTTTTTTCTTTCTTTTTCTTCTCCATACTATGGAAGTCAATGCGGTCCTATCACAATGTTAAAATTCTATTATAATTCAAGGTTTTAATTCAAGGTTTTTCCATGACTCTGGAAACCCTGTATGAATCAAAAAGCTTTTGATGGAAAATATTTGTCAAATACTCTGTAGTTGCTACCTTAATGAACTAGTCTTTAATATTAATCTCCAATGATGCCCAAACTAGATCCACCTAAATTCCTGGGGGAAAACAATGACTGTTTTTTTTTTACTGTTCTTGTTAAAACACTATGTTTCACAGACAGGGCTTAGACTTAACCAGGATTAGGCCTTCAATTAAGACATTTTAAGTAGCTTTTATAAATGTACCCTAAAAAGAAACATTACTGGTGTGCATCTTGAGACAAAACAATGGCACTGACATATTTTAAGATATGTCAGAGCAAGTTGCTTTCAGTTAAAATGGCTCAAACGTGCATTCTAGTCTAGGACTAGCTTAAGCCTTGTCTGTGAAACTGGGGGTGTGTTTTATATCAGAGAGACGTGAATGTAAACAGTGTTGTAATGATCATGAGGTGTGTAGAAGAGAAACCCCTCCTCCTCTACTTTATCCCTCATATTTAACCTGATCATCTACCACTAGATTCACACATCTGACACCCATTCTTCGTTACTGCTATTGTTCCAGATTGTTTAAAATTTGTGTTTTTTCCAAACATCAGGTAGGTTAAAACGATTTCTTTTTAATATTAGTTTCTCTCTCTGTTACATACTCCAAAATGACTCTTCAGTTTGATTACCAATGCAGTTTCCCTATATTAAATGTAATACAATGGGTCTTCAGTTCATTTGTGTGTGTGTGTGGAGGGGGGGTTATCTTTGTGAGGACCAGTCTGATTGGAGTCATGACAAAGTAAGTAAAATGAGGACCTTTTGGCCGGTCCCCTTTAAAGGGCTTTTAAGACTTTGTTTTAGGGATAATGTTAGAAGGTTAAAGATAAAGGTAAAGGTAAAGGTTAGGGTTTGGCAATGTTTTGATGATTAAGTTTAGGGCAAAGGACTATAGGGATTGCATTATATCAGTGTTTCCCAACCCTGTTCCGGGAGGCAGACCAACACTACACATTTTTGAACTCTTCAAACACACCTGATTCAACTAATCAGCAACAAACACAATAATATCAATGAATGTCCTCACAAAGATAGTCATACAAACGTAGCTATATCGCCTATGTGTATATATTATGTACCCCATATATTAGGGAGAATATTATCTCCTTGTGGTTTTCTCGAGTATCCTGTTAACTGCTATATCAACAACATCCAATGACAGTCGTGTGTCGCATTGCCTACAGCTTCGCTTCACACACCCATCTTTCGCGCTTTGTTTAGACTACATCATTTTAACGCTTATTCAATTGCAATAAATAATGCGAAGGTCCAAAATACTGGACAAACCGCGCTCCTAGTTGATATAATGAGGAACGCAACTTCGGTTTAGGGGCACAAACACCTTTTTTTTCTGTCCACCGCTGGCGTTTCTTGTTCTCCGGTGCAGACAGATAGCTACTTCACCTCGAAATTTATTTTAGACCAATAATGAAGATGGGGAAAAAATCCTATGAGATGATTTATTAGCATAAATAATGTACACAAAAAAAATTAGGCTATTGGCAGCCTAATTTTCTGTCAGGACATTATCCATTAGCCTCAAACACAACGCAGCGCAAAATTCAAAACAGGTAAACAGACCTACGGAAAAGGCCATATTGTCATGTTTAAGAGTGTAATAATAAATTGCACACTATGTATTTTTTCTCTTCTCGGCTGTAGGATTTGAAACCCTCTTCAACCAGCTGAAAATGGTTCCCTTCCCTAAACGGAGATCTCCGTACATCACAGCGCTCTTCCCTTTTAGCATCATCTTTCTTTTTATGCTCCTCCAAAACGCGGTGATCTATACTGTACTCAAAACATCTGTTGATTCCACCAAAGGAGGTCTGTGTGCTTGTGATAAATGTGTCCGGGATCTGAACGATGATGACTGGTTCTTCATGCGGTTCAACCCCACAGTTCCGCCTCTGATGAACAAGAGAAACAGTGTGTTGAGGACAGATGTCTACAGATGGTGGAAGGTACGTGACTTCTTTCTGGAGGTGTGAAAATCAAGGGACTGAGGTTGGTTTGATCACGTTTAATAAAGATCATAATTGGGTCACATTAATTTGCAAAAAATAAAGTTTAAAATTTGTTAATATAGATGGGAACTAGTCATGTTTTAAAAATAGGCAAATTTACAACCATGAAAATCATCAGCTCAAGTGTGAGGATGTTGCTATGGAGTAGCCATAAATTAAGGACATAACTACAGGGGCGTAGATGTTCGCTTTTGTTTCTAATCAAATATGAGTTTGTCATAATAAATTAGACAAAAATTACTCCCCCTCCATTGAACCGATTGGTAACGCCCAACCAATGCGCGTCGCACTTTCACCTAAACAACGCGAGTGCCTCTACTGGTAACCAGTTACCAAAACAGCCGTCTGTTTTGTTAGTTCATTTAGTTTCAATAGTGTTTGTAATTATCAATGACAAAATTATTCCAAAAGTATTCACATCGGTGTTTTCTTCCTAAATTGCCATTGAGGGGAATGTGTTATGTCCCTAAATTGAGCGTGAATAAGAAGCTACAAACGCGGAAGCGTCGCGTCTTTTATAGTGATGGGAAGTTCGGTTCTTTTCCGCGAACCGGTTCTTTCGGACAGTTCGATTCAATAAACCGGTTGAAAAAACCGGTTCACCGGTTCTTTTACGCTCCGACGTAACATGACGTCGTCTATCGCGGGCCGGGATGAAAAAACTTAACAGATTTAAATCATATAAAGTCAGTAATCATAACATCAGTCAACTAAAACATTATAATCTGAAGCATTTCTTACAATTTAGTTTTGCATCTAAAGCATCCAAACACATGACATATACAGGCAGTGATGTGCAAACAAAGTTTTACAGTTATAAAGTGAATAAATTAGTCTTCATCAGAGCAGAAACCATGATCCTCTTACATTACGATTTATTTGTAATTAAATAAACTTACGTTTCGCCAGATTGGCCCCTCATTCGAGTCCTCTCATAGCATCAGTTGTCCTAGTTAACCGGTGCTCTGACAGTCACTGTTCTGTAGCTTCAGATCACACTCTGAATCACGCATGCGCAGTATCATCAGCTCATCGGTTCTCAAATCGGACACGTCCGAAAGAAGCGGTTCTCGGTTGTGTACTGATGATCCGAAACCCGTTGCAACCGATTCTACTCGAGAACGAGATTGAGATTCGAGAACCGAGAGAGCGATTCAAAAGGAGTTATGCTCTCGCTGTAGTTTGATTATGTCATTTTTTCATCTTTATATCACCTTGTTTAGAAATTAAATAAGATGTCCATGGATTATTTATGAAACAAATAAATGTTTCCAATCTTTAAAAAAAATTAACTTGAAAGCACATCTGCACAACTTTCACTATATTGCTTTTTAAATAACATTAATATAGAAAAATAAATTTGTAGAACTATTTCTGAACATCAGTTTGATCTGTGTACAAAATATTATGTTCATGTTGGCATGTAGTTTATTATGTACAGTATTATGTACAGTATTTTATGCTATTAATCTGCTATGGTGTATTTGGAAAAGCACAATAAACTTTTTGTATTTTGAATTAAGTCATAAACATATTTCCAGTATGTTTTATATTATCACACTGTCCGATGTTCAACAAAACTTGACTAACGTGCTTTTCGTTCTCTTGAAAAATTACACGCATGCGCAGTATCATCAGCTCACCGGTTCTCAAATCGGACATGTCCGAAAGAAGCGGTTCTCGGTTGTGTACTGATGATCCGAAAACCGTTGCAACCGGTTCTTGACTCGAGAACGAGAACGGTGACAGGCCGTGTATGTTCGTTCGTGTACGCCGCGCATGCGCACTCATATCAGCTGCTCTGCTGCTCGTGCCCATCATCATCAGTTCTCTCTTTACAGGCTAAGTCACTGTACTGTTGGAGTAACTGAATAACTCCGGGATGTTGGTTTATTTCGAGAGGTAGTGTCAGGCACGTCAAAAAGTGAGTAACTTTAGTAATTTGTGGATTCTGGAGATGCGAACCGTTTGGAATGATACAGACCGATTTGGTGAACTGGTTCGACCGGTTCACTGAAAAGAACCGGTTAAAAAGAACGATTCGTTCGCGAACCGGACATCACTAGTCTTTTAAAGTAAATGATAGCGTCAATAAGAAGCTGCGAATAAGAAGCTGGATTCAGCCTCGTGTTCATATTAGTGTTCACCCAATATGTGTTTTTCAATAGCCGATTCTTGAAAAGATTACATTTGGTTATCTGCAGTCTTGAATATGTGGATGATATAATGACATCAGGCAACAGTAAAGTCTCGGGACTGGACGTTTTAATAATTTAAAAAGCGTTATAATCATTTTAAAGGCTTGTGAAAGTGGCTTGTAAAAATCATAATGTCTGAAACAGTATAGTTTGGTTTAAATAAACTCAGTAACACAAGTGAACAACAACAACTTTAGTCAGGAATTTAAAGTGTAGAAATACTTCTGACATTAAATGTATTTTTTTATTATGAACTTATATGAGTTTCTTTCTTCTGTTGAACACAAAAGAAGATATTTTGAAGAATGTCAGTAACCAAACAGTTGACTTCCATAGTATTAGCATCCATAGTATACTCTTTTAAAATATTGTGTGTGTGTGTTCAGCAGAAGAAAGAAATTTATACAGGTTTGGAACAACTTGAGGCTGAGTAAATGAACTATCCTTTTAAGCATCCACTGCATCTTACCATTTGTTCCACCAGCGATTTTGAACAAATAATGAAAATTGACCTATACTTGTGCTCTGTTAGTGGTCTGAGGATTCCCACACGCCTTTTAATATCTCAAGAAGTAGGCCCTTACTTCAACCCATTTTAAGAGACATTTCTTCTCAGATATTCTTAATAAAATATCTCAACTCTTTTACCAGTTCAGAGATTCCAGTAAAAGGATTTCCCAGAAGCTGACGTTCTGATTGTTGAACACATGGTGGGAGCACAGACCAACAATTTTCTGTTATTTGTGTGTGTGTGTGTGTGTGTTTCAACAACGTGTCCTTTATACAAAGACACATATATTAATGTATTTTTCTTTTAATCAATGAAAATAATGAAAGTAATTAAAAATTAACAGTTAATTTATCACCTTTCTGAAAAGTGTATTTCTGATTCTTTATAAAATAAGATAAATAATAACTGTCTACTGGGCTTTAATTAGGTCAAGAACAAATTATAAAAACTGAAAGGAATTAAGTTAATTCTCAGGTTATTTTATTTTAATCTCTGCAGAAACAACGGCACCATTTTGATATAATTTAGTACTAGTTATTATTTAAAGTATTCTTTATTGTATAAACTATTTTGTTGTGGAATACTTTGTTGGCCAACTTTAAACAAAGTTTAATGCAATTTATGTTATCATTGTTTTCATTTTATTTTAAAGGGGTCTTGACATGAGAAATCAAATTTGCCTTGATCTGTTAACATGTAACAGGTCTTTGTACTATTAAATCAACCTGCAAACTTCATAGCTTAAAATGTCCTCCTCATTATAAACAAAGCATTTATTTAATTAAGCTCCAAAAATGTCTCATTTTGATAGGATCGGTGATGTCACATGGGCAAACACATTTTACACTATTACCGCAAGTTGTTTTTCATGTCTGTGGGTTGAAGCGACCCCAGCGCAATTTTTACTGTGGGGCCCCCCTGAAACGCGTTTGGGCTAATTTTGAGTAGCAATTGGGTGGGTTTTGTTGTGAAAACCTGGCAACCCTGGAATATAAGTCATTGCATCATAGGCCCCACCCACTGGTGTTTAGTTGCTTAATGGCTGACACTTGCCTACACTGGATATGAGCATTGTGTCATAAGCGAATATAACCCATTATAATCACTGACACTGTCTACACTGGATACAGTATACAGATGCGCGTTCAGTTTCTGACATGCTCCTCGCGCTTTAGTCTGCCGACAACAGGACAAATAGAAGAGTGAAAGAATGTTCGCTTTGACACGTCCCGTTTAAACAGCTGGTTTGCATCTCTGTACAGATTCAGAAAGATCCCAGTGTCAAAAACAATTGGATGGCTTATTTTAATTGCATTCTGGATCATACGGAAGAGGATTAGGGCCAAGCAATAATAAAAAAATAAAACCATCTCGAGATTAAAGTTGTTAAATTTTGAGAAAAATCTCGTTAAATTTTGAGAAAAAAGTCGAAATAAAATGTTGAGAATAAACTCATTAAATTACGAGAAAAAAGTTGTTAAATTACGAGAACAAATTCGTTAAATTATGAGAAAAATGTCGTTAAATTTCGAGAAAAAAGTCGAGATAAAATGTTGAGAATAAACTCGTTAAATTACGAGAAAAAAACTCTTAAATTTCGAGAAAAAAGTCGAGATAAAATGTTGAGAATAAACTCATTATGAGTTTATTCTCAACATTTTATCTCAACTTTTTTCTCGAAATTTAACAACATTTTTCTCTTAATTTAACGAGTTTGTTCTCGTAATTTAAATACTTTTTTCTCGAAATTTAACAACTTTAATCTCGAGATTGTTTTATTTTTTTATTATTGCTTGGCCCTATTCCTCTTCCGTAGGATCAAATTATATGTTTATTCAGAGCATTTTGCTTTGTAAAGAGGCATAATGGAGAGCTCGCAAAGAAACTTTCTGTTGGCAGATGAAGCAGCCAACTGTATTAGATCTGAGAGAAGCTGCATCATAAACTCTAAGTAAATGATCTCATAATGCTTTGTCTGTAAATGATGGTTTTCCGCATATAAGTTTTTTATTGTGCAAAAAACTTTAATATTATAATAAAAAAAATCCATATCATGTGACTTCTTCACAAAGATTCTGAAAGCTCTTAAACCCGTTCATGTGTTTTAACATTCGTATAGGGTCTACAATCTGAATCCTCTAAAGTCAACTACACAGATGTGATGGACACATTGTTTTCTCTGTTCCCCGACGAAGAACACTACTCAGATGCTGGTCCAGATCGCTGCAGAACCTGTGCTGTGGTGGGAAACTCTGGGAACCTCCTGGGATCCCACTATGGTCAACTAATAGACAGCCATGACTTTGTCATAAGGTATGTTATTTTCTATTTTGAAGTCTCGACAATGTATACAACCAAAGATAATTGTTAAAAATGCATCATCATGCTCTTACCTCAGGATAAATAAGGGTCCGACAAAAGGTTTCGAGAATGATGTGGGATCTAAGACCACTCACCGGATAATCTACCCTGAGAGCGNCATATTTTTTTTCAATTAGTGCAATTCAACAAGCTTTTTATTTCAAAAACATTTGGCATTAATTTACTTCCATAATAACTCCACTCATCTGGTGCTTCTGCCCTTCAAGATTACAGACATGCGCTGGCTCATCAGTGTCTTCACCACTAGACACATCACAAGGTACAATTATTTCATCAATACACGCTTACAGGATTATTTAAAAGCTTCCAGACACGCATCTTTCACATTTCATGCCAATTATCTTAATGTAGTGAATCTTTGTTCCTCAGCGCTTATATTAGAGTGAGACCTACAGTAAATGCAGACAGAGACAAGGTATCTATCAAGAATCATATTAAAAATCATTAAAATATGCATGATTAAGTCAGAATCACCTGGAGTGTACACTCTTAAGGGTAAAGGTTCCAAGAGGAGACAAACACACACCAAGAATGATAACTATAAAGATAACTATAGCCTAATGATAACTAGCATCCACAACAGCAGACAATATTGTTCAGTTTTTTCTGCAGTTTTGTCTTCTGCAGCTTTAAATGCTCATGGTCTTTAAAGCACGATGGAATCTGATTGGCTGTCAGTGTTTTTATGGTTCATCAGCTAGAATAAATAATTCTGAAAGTGATTCCAATTATATTTCTCTGTGCCGTTGTCATAGTTGTTGTGTGGACTTTGCTATTATTTTATATTTAGAACAATTTTTAGAGCGATATCTTTATAGTTGTTGTCCTTGGTGTGAAGGGGCCTTTAGTGTGAAAATCATTTTAAAAACCTCATCCACTATAAAGAATTCTTGAAAAGATTACATTTGGTTATCTGCAGTCTTGAATATGTGGATGATATAATGACATCAGGCAACAGTAAAGTCTCGGGACTGGCCGTTTTAATAATTTAAAAAACGTTATAATCATTTTAAAGGCTTAAAGTGGTTCAGATTAATCTCTGTGTCACAAATTATTTATGTTAGTAAAAATCATAATGTCTGAAATAGGATAATTTGGTTTAAATAAACTTTATGACACAAGTGAAAAACTTTAGTCATGAATTTAAAAAGTAGAAACACTTCTGTGACATTAAATGTCTTTTTTTTTTTTTTTTTACTTATGAACAAAGGTATATTTCACCCAAAAATGAAAATTCTGTCATCATTTACTCCTCAAGTTGTTCTAAACCTCTGTGAGTTTCTTTCTTCTGCTGAACACCAAAGAAGATATTTTGAAGAATGTCGGTATCCAAACAGTTGATGGCCTCATTGACTTCCATAGTATTTTTTTCCATAGCATTTTTTTTATGGAAGTCAATGGGGCCCATCAACTGTTTGGTTACCCATATTCTTTAAAATACTTTTTTTGTGTGTGTTCAGCAGAATAAAGAAATGTATACAGGTGGAACAACTTGAGGGTGAGTAAATGAAAATTTTAATTTGAGTGAACTATCTGTTTAAGCATTCACCTGCACCTTACCATTTGTTCCACCAGCGATTTTGAACAAATAATGAAAATTGACCTATACATGTGCTCTGTTAGTGGTCAGAGGATTCCCACACGCCTTTTAATATCTCTAAGAAGTAGGCCCTTACTTCAACCCATTTTAAGAGACATTTCTTCTCAGATATTCTTAATAAAATATCTCAACTCTTTTACCAGATCAGAGATTCCAGTACACTCTAAAAAATGCTGGGTTAAAAAAACCCAAGCTGGGTAAAATATGGACAAACCCAGCAGGTTGGGTTAAAAGGCACCTATTATGCCCTCTTTCACATGATGTAATATAAGTCTCTGGTCTGGTCAAGTTTCAGCTTAAAATACC
>RJVU01042532.1:1476324-1539240 GCA_003731715.1 Anabarilius grahami
TCTTTAAAGCACGATGGAATCTGAATGGCTGTCAAAGATTTTATGGTTCATCAGCTAGAAAAAATCATTTTGAAAGTGATTCCAAGGATATGATTTCTCTGTGCTGTTATCATTATAGTTGTTGTGTGGACTTTGCTATTATTTTATATTTAGAACAATTTTTAGAACGATATCTTTATAGTTGTCGTCCTTGGTTTGAATGGGCCTTTAGTGTGAAAATCATTTTCAAAACCTTGTCCACTATAATGAACCTTTTGTGCAATCATGGAACCATTGATGCCAATAAAGAACCTGTATTCTTAATTGCATGAGTGTATTGCATGATTATTTTGATTATTCTGCAAGGTGATGATCATCCATCCTGCATTCATGAAATACGTCTACGAGAGCTGGCTGGAGAAACATGGCAAATATCCTTCTACTGGCTTCCTTACATTAATATTTGCCCTGCACATCTGTGATCAGGTAAATGTTTTGTCTATTTTTTCAATTCTTCCAACGTTTGTACACAGAGCCAGTTTTTTTACTATCGGCATGAAGTCTATTCTAGTGTACTTTGCAAGAGACAATCTGATTGACACGTAAAAGGACCGTTTTGGTTTTACATGCCATTTAAATAAGTATACATCATGGCATTTGTTATTCCTATTCATTATTGCACAAACATAACTTATAAAACAAGGCATAGTAAACTGTTCTGTTTTGCAGTATATTTATTTTTGTCTGTATATCAATTTGTCTGACACAGACATACATGCAATGTACATGCATGCAATGTAAACAGTGCCCAATGCATCTTTGCTGAATAAAAGTGTTAATTTCTTACTGACTCCAAGCTTTTGAATGGTAGTGTACAGGTGCTGGTCATATAATTAGAATATCATCAAAAAGTTGATTTATTTCACTAATTCCATTCAAAAAGTGAAACTTGTATATTATATTCATTCATTACACACAGACTGATATATTTCAAATGTTTATTTCTTTTAATTTTGATGATTATAACTGACAACTAAGGAAAATCCCAAATTTAATATCTCAGAAAATTAGAATATTACTTAAGATCAATACAAAGAAAGGATTTTTAGAAATCTTGGCCAACTGAAAAGTATGAACATGAAAAGTATGAGCATGTACAGCACTCAATACTTAGTTGGGGCTCCTTTTGCCTGAATTACTGCAGCAATGCGGCGTGGCATGGAGTCGATCAGTCTGTGGCACTGCTCAGGTGTTATGAGAGCCCAGGTTGCTCTGATAGTGGCCTTCAGCTCTTCTGCATTGTTGGGTCTGGCATATCGCATCTTCCTCTTCACAATACCCCACAGATTTTCTATAGGGTTAAGGTCAGGCGAGTTTGCTGGCCAATTAAGAACAGGGATACCATGGTCCTTAAACCAGGTACTGGTAGCTTTGGCACTGTGTGCAGGTGCCAAGTCCTGTTGGAAAATGAAATCTGCATCTTCATAAAGTTGGTCAGCAGCAGGAAGCATGAAGTGCTCTAAAACTTCCTGGTATACGGCGGCGTTGACCTTGGACCTCAGAAAACACAGTGGACCAACACCAGCAGATGACATGGCACCCCAAACCATCACTGACTGTGGAAACTTTACACTGGACCTCAAGCAACGTGGATTGTGTGCCTCTCCTCTCATCCTCCAGACTCTGGGACCCTGATTTCCAAAGGAAATGCAAAATTTACTTTCATCAGAGAACATAACTTTGGACCACTCAGCAGCAGTCCAGTCCTTTTTGTCTTTAGCTGCTTCTGACGCTGTCTGTTGTTCAAGAGTGGCTTGACACAAGGAATGCGACAGCTGAAACCCATGTCTTGCATACGTCTGTGCGTAGTGGTTCTTGAAGCACTGACTCCAGCTGCAGTCCACTCTTTGTGAATCTCCCCCACATTTTTGAATGGGTTTTGTTTCACAATCCTCTCCAGGGTGCGGTTATCCCTATTGCTTGTACACTTTTTTTTTCTACCACATCTTTTCCTTCCCTTCGCCTCTCTATTAATGTGCTTGGACACCGAGCACTGTGAACAGCCAACCTCTTTTGCAATGACCTTTTGTGTCTTGCCCTCCTTGTGCAAGGTGTCAATGGTCGTCTTTTGGACAACTGTCAAGTCAGCAGTCTTCCCCATGATTGTGTAGCCTACAGAACTAGACTGAGAGACCATTTAAAGGCCTTTGCAGGTGTTTTGAGTTAATTAGCTGATTAGAGTGTGGCACCAGGTGTCTTCAATATTGAACCTTTTCACAATATTCTAATTTTCTGAGATACAGAATTTGGGATTTTCCTTAGTTGTCAGTTATAATCATCAAAATTAAAAAAAAAAAAACATTATTAGTCTGTGTAATGAATGAATATAATATACAAGTTTCACTTTTTGAATGGAATTAGTGAAATAAATCAACTTTTTGATGATATTCTAATTATATGACCAGCACCTGTACTTGTAGTGCATATTACAAATATGCAGATGCAGACTTAGTATGCAAAATCCAACAGACCGTTAATGAAAACCATGCGCATGTCGTACAGTATGTGTGCCAATAACATTGTTGGTTTGTATTTAACCTTAGCTATATGCAAATTAAAGTTTGATTTGCAGATAGTGATGATGGTAACTGGAGCGTGAATTAAGGGTGTGAATTTCTATGGAGCTGGATATGTTGTGGTTAGCGTTTGTTTGCTTATTAGCCCTGTATTACTGCACAAGCATGCACAAAGCACAAGCTCATTTAACTTTTAAATGTTGGTTTGATAAAGTGCATTGCAAACACTGATGTCCTAATTTTTCAATCTCTCACACAGGTTAATGTTTTTGGGGTTGGAGCTAAAAGTGACGGACACTGGCATCACTATTTTGACAGAAGTTTGACTCACTTCAGCAGAGGTGTTCATGGTGGAGACTTTGAAAATAAAACCATAAATGAGCTTCTGCTGATAAACAAGATTTCTATGCATAAAGGGTGGTAATGATGACATTTTTCTCAGTGTTACATACTTGGTAAGGCTTTGAATGAACTTTTTAAGAGCCTGCATTTTCAAAACAGAAAATGTGAATTTTTATGTATTGTTTATTTACCTGTATTTAACCAGACATATCAATTAAGAACAATATTCTCATTTACAATAGCCTGGCAAGAGCATATTGTCTTATTATGATTCTGTTAAGTTATGCATTTCTGTAAGGTGTTATTGTTAAATTAAATTTTCACTTTTGATTTCACATGAAATGATTTCACATTTTGATTTCACATAAATATTCTAAATTATAATCTGTATTTGTATATGTTAAATATGTTAAAGGTTATTTATTCACACTGGAGTAATATTAGTGTGATTAAAAGTTTTGATTACTATGCAAATATTTTTTGTCCCATATAAGAAACAATTATGGTTGTCATCCATCTGTAGATGCTAAAAGTGTACACAATGGTATCAGAGAAAACAATGACAAATATATCGATGGGCAATTGGGCATAACTCTGTTTATTGTAACGGTGTGTCACCACAGGCAGAAGAAAGCAGGAGAGCAGGTTTCTAAATAACACAAAAGGTTTAATAATAACTCAAAATGAAGGTAAGGCACATCCAAAACATAACAGTGACTGGACAAAGAACAGACAGAAACTGAGGGCTCATAAACACAGCAAACAGAGGAGTTAATGAGACTAATAAACAAGACACAGCTGAACTGAAGACACTAATGCCATGGCGGATCAGGCCCTTCGGGAAGCCATGGCGGCGCTGGCCATTCGGCAGGGGCCATGGTGGTGCGGAATCTCTGGGTCTTTGGGCTGGAGAGGACTCCGGAACAGGCACTGGGTTGAGCTCTGGGGCTGGAGCAATCTGGAGCGGATTCAGAGACTAGAGCCGTTGTGCGTGTGTGGCCCAAACACATAAATGTTAACGCCATGATAGGCACTAAAATGTCCTCTGGGCAAGCAGGAAATTCAGGAACTGGAGTCGCCTCTGGACTCGGGACGAGGCAGGGAGTCGCCTCGGGACGAGGAAGGGAGTCGTCTCTGACCACAAGTCAATCAGCCATAGGTCCTCCATAAGCTCTGGAGAGAATCTAGGCATGGCGGCCATTTTGGCTGAGGGCTCAGACGTGGCGGTGGCCATCTTGACCAAGGGTTCAGGCGTGGCAGCGGCCATCTTGACCAAGGGCTCAGGCGTGGCGGCGACAATCTTTATTCAGGCTGCTAAAGCCTCTTTAGGTTGTCGTACTGGCTTTCAAACATAAAGGATTTATGACGTGTGAGTTTCCCTTTCGATCTCTTTCGTCTTATTATTCATAAGACGAGCCGCATATGGGGAAAACTCATTTTTTCAATCCTTTTTCAATCACGCAGTGAAACTGCACAGCCATTGGTTCGTGAAGTTAAAGTAAACGAACCAATGATAGCGCGGCAGAGTCGCGTGAGCTAGCCCACTCGAGGCCGCCAAAAGGGGCAGAGTATCGGGCTATATAAGTGGCCGTCTCACCATGGCAAATCGATTCATTCTCCTTCAGCGACGCGGATATTATCTCTTCATATCTGAGAATTCGCTGCTGATCAGCTCGCCACTCTGCAGCAGTTTGATCAGCTCGCCTCTCCTCTGCTCGCCGCTCTCTAGCAGCTGCCGCCCACGAGCAGCCTGCAGCTCGCCGCTCAGATCGCCACCTCGGTGACGGCAGAGTGGTTGACGCCCTAGGACTTGGTAATGTTAAGCTGAGAATGACATTCAAAGTCGATGATGTCAAAAATGTCACAATGTTTGATGTGCTGTATGTTCCAAAGTTATCCAGGAATCTCTTCTCAGTGGGAGCTGCTGTTAGAAGAGGAAATACGGTGCAGTTCAAAAAATCTCGCTGTTACATCCTAAGTAAAAATGGAGATCTCCGAGGAATGGGAACACAAAGATCTGATGGACTGTATCAGCTGGATGTCGAGGGAAATTCGCCTGACTGTCATTGTGCGTCAAGTGCAGTAGTAACAGCCAGCGTGTGGCACCAGCGATTGGGTCACACCACCAAATTTAAGGAACTTAAAAATCTGGTGAATGGAATGGACTTTTCTGCAGAGAAATAAGTTCTCTTCTGTGAAGCCTGCGTGGAAGGCAAGCTGTCTAGAAAGCCTCACAAGCCAGTGGGAGAAATCCGTTCCAAGCGCAAATTGCAGTTGGTTCATAGTGATGTCTGTGGTCCCATGCAGACTGAGTCTATAGGTGGGTCAAAGTATTTTGTGACTTTTATCGATGACTATTCTAGATGTTGCAAAGTATGCTTTATGAGGCAGAAGAGTGAAGTGCTTAACAAATTCAAGGAATTTGAGAAAACATTCTCCAATGAGTGTGGAGAGAAAGTGACAAGACTAAGAACAGACAATGGTGGAGAATACACTTCTAAAGAATTTCAAGAATACTTGAAGTCTCAAGGTATTCATCATGAAACAACTGTGCCTCACACACCTCAGCAAAATGGTGTGGCAGAAAGAAAAAATCGCACTTTAATTGAAGCAGCAAGAACCATGCTCTCTCATGCTAAATTGCCAAAGACGTATTGGGCAGAGGCAGTAGCGACTGCAGCTTACATACAGAACAGGCTGCCTACATCTGTTCTGAATCAAGAGACACCCTACCAGAGATGGTATGATAAACAGCCAAATGTAAGTCACATGAAAGTGTTTGGTTGTGTAGCTTATGCACATGTTCCTGATGCAGAAAGAAGAAAACTGGACAAGAAGGCTGTGAAGCTTCGTTTCGTGAGATATGCCAACAATGCAAAGGGCTACCGATTGTTCGACGAAGAAAAAAGAAGGATTCTAATTCGTCGGGATGTGACCTTCAACGAGTCAGACTTTGACTGGAAACAAGAAGTGGACATTTCTTCTTCGGAGAATGAAGTTAACATGAAAACTGACAAGACCACATCAGTCGATAAGACTGCTAGAGAAGGCGACAGAATCAGAAAACCACCCAAGAGATTTGTATATGATGAGCTTGCTGATCTAGTGACAGTTGATCATTATGCTGGTGTTTGTTGTGTTGAAGAACCAAGCACACTAAAAGAGGCAATGATGAGTCCTAACGCAAAGGAATGGCAGGATGCGGCTGATTTGGAATATGAATCGCTGTTGGAAAATGAGATGTGGGATTTAATTGAGCTACCAAAGGATCGGAAGGCTATAGGATCAAGATGGGTGTTCAAAGTCAAGCATCAGAGTGATGGACGAGTGGAAAGATATAAGTGTAGACTCATTGCTAAAGGATACTCACAGAAGTATGGTGCTGACTATGATGAGACTTTTTCACCCGTGGTAAGATTTAACTAAATTCGTACATTACTGTCTTTCGCCGTTCAGAATAACATTCCTGAATGGACATCTGGATGAGGAAATCTACATGGAACAACCAAAGGGATACATCAAATCAGGAGAGGAAAGTTTTGTATGCAAACTGAAGAAGTCAATATACGGGCTGAAGCAATCTCCTCGCTGCTGGAGCAAAACCTTTACAGAGTACATGAAGAACATTGGCTTCAATCAGAGTACATCCGACCCGTGTGTGTTTGTAAGATCTCGACAGGAGCTGGAGATATTAGCTGTGTATGTTGATGATCTGATACTAATCACAGAGTCGATGGAGAGTATGGAAGAGCTGAAACTTGCTCTTAAGAAGCGCTACAAGATGAAGGACATGGGAGAACTTTCCTATATCTTGGGTATCTCTGTCATCCAAGACAAGGAGAAGAAATGTATGTTTCTTCATCAGAAGCATTACATTGAAGCAATTCTTCGAAAGTATGGCATGCATGATGCTAACCCCGTTGCAACCCCAGCTGATGTAAATCATGAAGGCAGATATCTTAACCAAGCCATTGGTAAAACAGAGGTTTGAGTATCTTAGAAGTGAGATAGGACTTTGTTTAATTTAATTCTGTTTAGTCTAACACTAAAGAGGCTAGACTGTGTTTAGTGTTAACATGGCAAAAAAGGACAAAGAAGAAAAAGATATTACTAGTTTGTTAGTATAGTTTATTGTATCTTGACACTATTGAATTTTTTGTTTGTTTTTTGTCAAAAGTAATAAGTTCTTTACTATAACATGACTTAATGCTATTGTAAATTAAGTGGGAGTGTTGTAATATAGTAATTTACCAATAGGTGTCACTGTTATACTATGCCATCCAGTGAATCACTGCTGTTCTGTTACTTCCTCCTTTCTGTGCAGTGAATAAAAAAAGCACGTGAAACTTCAACAGCATGCATGTTCATGACCCTAAATGAGAAAAAGTCACAAAATTTCAAGAAAAACAACATAGGTTAGTATTTCAGATAGTTTGAAAAAAGAAAAGATAGCTAACTTTTTACCATCTTTGGCTGAAAAAATATTTTTCAGTATTGACATAAGTGGGGAAAAAATTTCAAGAAAAAAAAAACATAGGTTAACCGGCAATTCAGTCAACTCCAAAATCGCAACGGGTCAAATTGACCTGCAACATAACACGAGGATTACGAGCAGGAAAAATGTCAAAGAATTTATGAGATGTGTTTCACCGTGCCCCTGATCTATTCCTGGGGACGATGGACAGGAGCTTTGTGTTCTTTGTCCCGGAGCAGAGCAAGATCGATCAGCTCTCGAGGGAGCTGATTGCCCTCAATGTGAGGAGGCTCCTCTCTCACCTCGCCCTCTTTGATGGAATTTCATTTCTGCACCCCGTGGTTGGGGTCCTGCATCCACTTAGGCGGCGGGCTGACATAGGTCATGGGGCTCGTAGCTGGAGCTGTTAGATGAGCTTGAGACAGGCCCCGCCCTTTCTCTCACTTTGTCTACAGACTCCGAGGGTCCCGCTTTGGAATTGGAAGATCTTCATAATGAGATCTCAAAGTCATGGAAAGCCCATGGAAAATCAGAGAACTACATTTCTCAGGGTAGTTTGGGATTCCACCATGATGCGGGCACAAGTGTCCATGGCTCTGGTGAATTTCATTCTTACCATGGTAGGCAGTCTGAGGTTAGGGCAGGAGATTTCCATCCGTCAATGTCAGGTACGGCTGGGACTTATGGCTGTGACCGCCAGCATAATAACTTTGAACTTTTTGCACATGAGGCCCTTCCAGTGGTGGCTCAAAATCAAAGGGTTTCCCTTACTAAAACCCATGTTATGGTAAGGGTCATGCGCTGAGTGCTTCGTGCCCTTTCATGTTTTGATGTGGACAGACATCACATCGGTAGTCGCCTATGTAAATCACCAACATGTGGGTTGAGTTTGTGCCCCCTGTTCAGGCTGGTGTAGCAGATCTCGCTCTGGGCAGATGGCAAGCTGCTGTCCCTGAGGGCAATTTACATCCTGGGACATCTTATTACTGGAGTAGACATCCTGTTGAGGCAGGGGCTGAGGCCCAGAGATTGGAGTGCATATGGAAGAAGCTTGTCAGGGTGGAAGTGGACTCGTTTGAAGTTCAGAAGTTCCGACCCACTGTCCCCTTTGGTTTTCTCTCAATACTCCAGCTCAACTGAGGCTGGATGCCATGGTACAGACGTGGCAGAGACTGCATCTGTATGCCTTTCCCCCGTATCGCTCTGCTCCCGGGAGTCCTGGCAAGGGTCCATCAGGAGGGGTTGCGGCTAATATTTGGGTGCGTTCACACTTGTAGTTCGGTTCGTTTGGTTAATTTGGTCCGGACCAAAGAAAAAAAAAACATTTAGGCCTGGTCCGATTAGCGTTCAGATTGGCAATTTTATCACCGAACCAAAAGATACCGAACCTTAAGGCATAGGGATACATTCACAATGTGATTGGTGGGATTTTATGACGTATTGCCTATTTTGAGACGGAACTTACCGAACATCCTAAACAATGCTGTGTGCTGAGGTAAATGCGCTCGTTGTGTGTGTATAGCCTTCATGTGATGGTATTTTGGCCAGCTGGGAACTAGTGAAGAGCTTATAAAATGTGTAAAGTAGTCAAAACAGCAGGGGGGAATCCATCCGTCACACACACAAACAATCTGCTGCTTGGAGATGCGCGTCTGATGCCTGTTGTTGTATTTTTTACTTCCTTCAATTAATAACCAACTAGGTAAAAACACTTCCCCCATAAAAGCTGATCAATAAACAGCCCTTACCTGCAGAATGTCCGGGGCAGATGATAAAACCAGCAGATCAGTAATACCTAAGGAAGGTCCAGCCACACTCAGCCTGGATTCGTCTTTTGGAGCTCGTAAGGAATTACTATATATATTTGTATATATATCTTATATACGATATATATTTATATTCAGGTTTCAGTTAATAGGTTTATATAAAAGTATTTCACTCTGAGACTTGTTTAAAAGAGTTTACAAATTACCAATTATACTGGTATCTTTTAATGACAAAGTTCAGAATAAAAAAATCATACAAAACAGAGGAGAAGAGTCTTCACCAAACGGCAAACTTCTGATACCGGTTTTCACACTTTATAATCATCAAAAAATAGGAGGACCTTAGTCATCTCCTTATTTGGTATAAGAAAAAAACATACATTGTAAGAGAAAAACAAAAGCTATAGTAAAGATGCACACCTACGCCCCACAGTTTCCTGTTAACCTTTATAATCATATAGCAAGCATAAAAAAAACATATAGGTGTCAGTTTCCAACTACATTTTAACCGTTAGCGGTTTTCACACTTTCCTAAACTACAAAGCAATGAATACATATCGGTTGCAACAAGTGTAATGCCTAGCACAGCAGAAAGCGAGTAACTTTTACTCTATTGAACTAATAACCTTTTCAACTCATACATGGCCTGGATGTTCAAAACCACAACAGGAAACCATTTGTTCAAACAGGAGAATTTGGCGGTGCCCTGTTTGTTAAAAGGGTTGCAAGCCCCCCTGTAATGCAGGTTAGATCAGCATGAAAGTTAGTTGAAGTAAAAGATTTTTTAATCAACGACATTAATTTCAAATTAATTCTCTGTTGTTGTCTAAGCAACTTAATTATCTCCTTGGCTGTAGGGCTGATACGATGTGGTCCCAGGAGAGCAGCTCTTCGTTTGCGTTGCCTTTTTCTCCATCTTGCGGAAGAGCTTGGCTTGTTGTCGTTGGATTCCTTGTTGAATCAGAGCATTCATGTCAATTCTAAGTTCAGTTAGTCTACGTACGGGTCTGTCGGCAGAGCGTACTTTACTTGGATTTGGGCTATCATGATTTTGATCCTGATAGACCGGATACAAAACACTGTGATGGGCAAACTCACGACTATGACAAGAAAAACCGACATGCGTGAGGATTCTGTCCTTTTTAGGGTCTCGTCTTCCTGTTTTTGGTTCGTTTACATGTCTTTGGTCCGTGTTGCTTTCATATATCATTCGAACCGCACCAGAGTTCGTTTGGAAGCGGACCGAGACCCATCTTTTCAGCGGTCTCGGTCCGCTTGTTTGATGCGCACCAGGGTTTGGATGGCAGCGTTCACATATGTTCAAATGAACCGCACTAACCGAGCAATCGCACCAGGGTTCGTTTTAATCAAACCAAACATGACAAGTGTGAACGCACCCTTAGTGACCCCATTTTGGCTGGCCCGAATGGGGTTTGCGGACCTGGTGTCTCTCCTGGAAAGCTCTCCTTGGGGGATTGCGACCAGGAGGGACCTTCTGTCCCAGTCTCAGGGACAGTCTTTCACTCCTGACCGGAGATTTGGAAACTGTGGGTCTGGCCCCTAAGGTGTACCATCTCATAGATTCTGGTCCGATGTTGTCGATACCATTCTCAATGCTAGGACTCCTTCTACTAGAAAGCTGTATGCTCTTACATGCCATATTTTCTCATTGTGGTGAGAGCAACGCCATCTTAACCCAGCTGACGCTACAAGAGCGTCTTTCAGCTGGACCGACACCCGCTACCTTTAAGGTATGTGGCCGCTATTTCAGCTTGCCACAACCAGATTGAGGGGTCTTCAATGGGGAAACATGTCCTGGTGTCCGTTTCTTGCATTGAGCCAGATGGCTTAAGCCTATCTACAGACAGTGGGTTATCTTTCAATTGTATCGGAAGGGTTGTCAGATGCTCCTTTCGAACCCAGAGTGCTTATTGCCATTACTTCTCTAAAACAGGTAGGGGACTTGCAGGCTCTGTTATTTGCCCCTGGACTGGTCAAAGTGATACTGTACCCGAGTCAATCCCAGGGAGAGTCCTTCCTGTATTTACAGGTTTGTGCACTATTTGTACTGAAGTATGAAGTAGGAAAAGTCACAAAATCTCAAGAAAAACATATTTTTATTTCAAATTGCGAGTGAATTACACAGAAAGTAAGTAAAGAACACTCCTTTTAAAATCACTCAAAGTGTCGGTCAGTTCAGTATGATAATATAGTAGCGCTAACAAATCAGGTGCTGGTGCCACCATCTGTAGAACTTAGTGGCACTGGGGCTACTGCCCTCAAATGTTAGTCTGGAGCCCTGCTACTCCAGGTTAATATTCAGAAAAAAAACAAAAAAACATTTGTGAGTCAGTTTCCCAGAAATGTCTGTGGTGTTCGAACATCCTGACTGGCTCAACAAAAGAAAATGGGTCACACTTTATATTTAGTGTCTTTAACTACTATGTACTTACACACACACACACACACACAAATAAAAAAATAAATATAATTAACGCATAATTTTTTTAAATATAGCTACAATGAAAAAACATGTATGTACACCATAATTAATTTAAATGTTAGTACATAGTAAAGGCACCCAATATAAAGTGGGACCGAAAAATTAATCCGCTAATGCTGCTAGTGGAACTCAGCTTCAGAAAAGTTGATCTCTTGCACCTCTCAAGATGAATATGACCTTAAAGTCTCTGCCGCACAAATCTGCAAAATTCAATAATCGCTACTGCAATGCAATATTGTGCAGTACAACGGTAGAGTTTCTCCAAGAACCTGCTTCATGTCGAACCCCTGTACAACAAAATCTTGTTTTCCTGTTGGAGCCGACTGATTGTTTTATTTTCAAAGTCTCCAGCATGAGAATCATTTTCAAATGGAGTCAAAGTTTCATCAAAATAATGATGCCAGTTTCTGTCACTCCTAGCTCCAAACCCAAAAACATTCACCTGTAAGAGAACCAGTTATCAGTGTGTTAATAGTTTCTCTTTCATTGTAAAGAAAAGCTTTATTATTCATAAAAAAATATTTTAAGTCAATACATTTTTTTAAATTAAATTCATTGTCTTTTTTCTATTTTTATTGAGCAATAATATGGAAGTCAGTTTTATTGTTTACTTTAAAAAGTAATTGTAATTTTAAATATCTTACAATGTGACAATGTTCACATAATAGCAACTCTATCACTCATACTTTTCTTTTTAATTTGCAAAATGCAATTTTAAATCTCAAAATTATAAAAATGTGAATTTATTTTAAAACTTTATATCACCGTTTTACTTTCAGGCAGATACAGATTACCCATCGGTGCACATACAATGTTAACCACTATAGAGGGTATACATAGACGTCACTTTCCTGCCGGAATGTGCTCCCTCAGCTGGACTGAGTGGCAAAAGAACCTGCTGCATGACTGGATTTAATAGGGGAAACTGCGAAAATGAGTAAAACAAACGATTACACTAAAGGTTGGGCTCGAAAGTGTTCCTTATGACATGTCAAAGAAACCTTATCCATGGATATTGACATGCAGCCAGGAATCGTGTTTCCTTACATTTATATGTGCCTGATTATTGCCTGCCTATTAATATTTTATATAACTACAGTACAATATAGGTAGGTCTAAATCGGAGTGATCACTTATATCAATGTTATATATTTCGTCATATCTTCCAGCCCTACAAACTTGTATAGTTTTTGTCAGTTTATTTAAAAACACCCAATTATGCAGAATATAAAATGATAAATATTTAATTGATAAGTTGTCAACACAATATATAACAATACAGTATATAGGGTCTGATTTTACCCCCAAATCCAACATTTTGACACAAAATGATAACTGCAAAACATGTTTCTTTGCCTGGAGTCGAGCTGTTTCTGTGAATTGCAGCGACCTACTTGCTTATTTTTTTCTGTAGCTTTCAGCAGTCTGTAAAAATATACCTCAGATTTTGTGTCAAAGCTATTTGTACAGTCAGTCGCAAAGCTCTTTCCCATTTTGGATGTGTTTTGTGTGTTTTTTGCGGCATTCACGCTGAAAACCAATGCTGCCACACAGTCTTTTGCCACTCAGTGGGCATAACCACAGTCATAACGGTCGACGGTGACGTCACGTGCATACCCTCTATACTATGGTTCAGCGCTTCATGTTTTAATGCTAAAATCTTTGTTTATGGAGGAGTGGTGGCAGAAAGGTATTTGGTCAGTGCTTCACATGATGGACACAAATGGCTGTTTTTGGAATTATAATGATTTCTGTATCAAATTTAACTTTAATTGTGAAAAGAAAGATTATACAAAGGTCATCAAAAGTATTCCTTTACCAATAGTTATTATGTTAAAAGGTTTTTTAACATATTCTACACTTATCCCTAGAATAGTTGATCTTAATTTAGACCAAATCAAATTTGTTGATAAGAAGTGTACTAATAAGATTATAAGAAACTGTCTTTTGCAGGAAAGCTATCCTGGTCGTATAAGGAGAGATTACATTTTTCAACATCTAAGAAAGAAATGGGTAAAGGAATACAGAAGTAAATATCTTGCTTTTCCCCTTTTACCCAAATATAAAGAAATACACTTTAAAATTATGTATGACATTTATCCAGCCAAAGAATTTCTAAGAATAAGGTTTAATGTGGAATCAAATACTTGTCAAATTTGTAATAACGATATTGAAACTGTAGAACATTTATTTTTTCAATGTAATTTGGTTAACCCATTTTGGAATGAGGTCCTTAATTGGATAAAGAATAACATATGCTCTCTTCCATCTATTAATTGGGACATGATAAAATTTGGTTTACATTTGGAGGACAAAAATGCAGACTTTGTTATTAACTGTCTATTTCTTATAGTAACATTTTTTATTCACAAATGCAAAATTTTGAAAACTGCACCCCAGTTTAATATATTTCGAAAAGAGCTAACCCTATATACTGATGCCTTAAAAATTATGAGTACATATAAAGCCAGAAAATTACTTATGATCTTATTACCAATTTGAATTAATCCCCTACAGTGTTTTTGTAGTTAATTTAATTTTCTTTTATGTTTTTATTTTGTTTTGTTGTGACATTATGTATTACAATTTGTTATTTCTCAGTCTGTGAAGATATATAATTTAAATTATGTTGGCCTGTTATGTTACTGTTCATATGCAAATAATAAAAAAATAAAAAAATGTTTTAATGCTAACACTTCCCTAAAAGGCTCATTGCTTTGGTATGAATAGCCTGCACTGGACACTCTTTCATGACAACACCTACAATCAAATATTTGCTATAATCTTAGTGATCAATTCTGATACCTTTAAATCCTTGTATAAACTGACACTCCCTCAAAAGCAAAAGCAATGCCACGCTGGTGCCACGCCACACACCCGTTGAGACAGAATGGCAGTTTTACCTTGTCACAGATGTGAAGAGCGAATATCAGCGTTAAGAATCCAGTAGATGGATATCTGCCATGGCCTTCTGTCCAGTTATCATACACGTATCTCATGAATCCAGGGTGGAGGATCATCACCTAAAAACAACAACAGAAATCAAACAGGACACTTATGAAACATGCATTTATGATATGATGTTTTGAATCTGCAATAGATTTAATTCAGGTAATGCTAATAAAAACCATATAAATTAAACATTTGTCATTTGATCGATCAGTTGATTTCATGAAAAGGTTATTCACCTTGTCCTTATTTGCTTTGATTGTTGATGGAACTTCTGTGTATGTTCTGAGTAAACAAATATATTTAGATCAGAATTCAGATTTTAAAAAATCATTTAAACCTGAAATATCAGTGTTGTTAGTTTTAATATATGCTAAAGACTGAAATTACTGTACAAAATGTATTTAAGTATTGCTTTTAAGGTAAAGAAAACATTGTTTTATTAAAGGAGCTATTGCTGAATTGGTTGTATTTGATTGTACTGTTACCTTATAAAAAGGTCAGATAGTTCAATACAACATGATAACTCTAAAAAATTCTTAAAACTTAAAATAAGTTTAGTTTTTTGAGGGGGTATTTCAAAGTGTCCTGAGCAAAGGCAATGTCTCATGACATTAAAATTAGAGCAGACCAAAAACAGGAAAGGAGTGGTACTATCCTCACATTTTGGTGTCTCTTCACCCTTTAATAAATACAAATATAGGTCAGTTTAGTGTGGTCTACATGTCAAGACATGAACAGATGTGTTATTGAACCAAAGAACCGGTTCAAAACGAACAAATCAAAAAGAACCGAATGAGCCGAGGATAACCGTGGAAAATTTTGACAGAATTCAGTTCTACTATTTCTGCCATAGAAAGATATGGTAAAAGCAGTACAAGTAGTAGGCATATACTAGTATGCGGTTTCAAATTCAGCTGACCTTCAACTCTGCTTGTAGGTTAGATTTGTTCATTTCAAAGCCATTCTTTGGCTATGAAAGCACGTGCCTTCCTGAAGTGCCCTTTAAAGGTTCAAAATCTGTGACTGTCACACAGATCTGAAAGAAATTCAATGACGTCAAAGCTGTATTGTGATTGGTTATCAAGGCCCATGTGATTCAAGTTGGCCGTTACGGACCCTGGTATCTCTTAAACATAAGAAAGTCTATGGTTTAATTCTTACCGTTTGATGTTCTTAGTGGTGAAAGCACTGAAAAGCCACTGCATGTCCAGAATCTTAAAGGGAAAAAGCACCAGATGGGTGGAGTTGTCCAAGTCCATGGCGCTCTCAGGATACATAATCCGGTGAGTGGTCTTAGATCCCACATCCTTCTCATAATCTTCTGTCGGGCCTTTGTTTATCCTGAGAGAAAAACACACAAGAGATTGAGGTGATATTCTAATGAAAATCCTTTTAAATAACGTCTTATTCGTCTCTGGAATCACCTGATCTAATCTGATCTCAGACATATGACTACAGCCTCTGTCATTAAATGCACATCTGTTCTATCGATTCTGGTTGAAAGCTTCATTATTCACTCTTAACAATAAAGGTTTCAAAAGGGGTTTTTGTACACTCTTAAAAATTAAAGGGTTAGTTCACCCAAAAATGAAAATTCTGTCATTAATTACTCATCTTCATGTCATTCCACACCCGTAAGACTTTCGTTCATCTTCAGAACACAAATGAAGATCTTTTTGATCTGAGAGCTTTCTGTCCCTCCATAGCTACATGATTGAAACTTTGATGCTCCACCAAAAAGTTCATAAAGAAATCGTAAAACTAATCCATATGAATTGAGCGGCTTAGTCCAAATTTTCTGAAGAGACACGGTTGCTTTATATGATGAACAGATTGAATTTAGGCTTATACTCACATATAAAGTTGTGGTAAATGGAAGCTCAAGCATGTTTGCTTGACGGATGCAAGAACCAATGAGGTTCATTCTCGTGTGTTACGCAGCACGTTTGAGCTTCCGCAAAAGGTTTGTTCTCGCACATCAATCAGGTTCGGATGAGCTTCTGTTTATGTTTGTTGATCAATGTTTATGTGTACATAAAAGCCTAAATTAAATCTGCTCACTGTATTAAGTGATCGAGTCTCTGCTGAAAATTTGGACTTCATATAGATTCCTTTTACAATCTCTTTATGAACTTTTTGAAGTGTCAAATTTTCAGTAGGCTGTCTATGGAGGGACAGTAAACTCTCGGATTCCTTCAAAAAGATCTTCATTTACGTTCTGAAGATGAACAATCTGAAGTCTTACGGGTTTGGAATGACATGAGGGTGAGTAAAAAATAACAAAAATGACAGATTTGTCCTTTTTGGGTGTGCTGAACCTTTAAGGTTAGCTGTTAACATCCATAGAACATTTTCATTGGACTAAAGGTTCTTAGTTGAAAAGGGTTATTTAGATAATTAAACTGTCCTTCACAATAATAAAAGAAATGTTTAAAAAAACTAACTTAACTTTAAAATTAAACTACTTTAAAATTAACTACTATAATGAGCCTTTTGTGTAATGGAAAGGTTCCATGGTTGTTAAAGGTTCTTCATGGAACCATCAATGCCAATAAAGAACCTTCAGTCTGACATAATCTAATGTACTACCTTATGACAAAGTCATGGAAATCTATGAGAGGCCCATAATGAGATCCCAGGAGGTTCCCAGAGTTTCCCACCACAGCACAGGTTCTGCCGCGATCTGGACCAGCATCTGAGTAGTGTTCTTCATCGGGGAAGAGAGAAAACAGCTGGTCCACCACAGCTGTGTAGTTGCTGACATTTGGTACATCTTGAAGCTTCTGTATGACATTATTTGATTAGATAGAACCAGAATGAACTATATTATTCACACTTGTAAAAGAGTGTACTATTTTAAGAGGTTTGCATGCCTTATGTTTAAGAGGCTGTATGAATGAAGAATATAGATCGGGGCTTGTTGTCACAAGGTCTGTGTCTCCGGTCCAATTACACATATGCTTGTTTCATGAGCGCGTTTTCTCTAGCAGTGATTCTATATGTTGGTGTCAAACACTGGGGGTAATACTACTAAGAAAATGTTGCATATTATGTTGAAGCAAACGCTCTTACCTTCCACCACCTGGAGACATCTGCATGTAAAACACTGTTGTTGCTGTTGAGCAGAAGCGGAACGGTGGGTTTGTAACGTTCACTGAACCAGCTACTATTTCCTTGGTCTGTCACACAGTTCCCACATGTGCACGGAGCTTGCTCTGAGACTAAACTGTGAGAACTGTCAATCAAAACCATAACTGAGTTCTGAAAGTACAGGAATGACAGGATGGCCGAGGAGCCCAGGAGCGCGATGAAGTAGCGGTGATGTTTCAGTCGCACAGCCATCAGTGATGTTTGAGGTTTTGTCACTTCAAACAGAAATAGACCTACAGAGGAAAAGAGAGTGAGTTACATTGAGTAATAAAAGAATCGCATACAAGCTGGATACTATTGGGTAAAAGGCGCGTTTGACTTCTCCTTCAAACCACTAGATGGCATGAAAATTCACCCCAGCAGCACTTTTCTTAAATGGTTAGTTCACCCAAAAAGGAAAATAATATCATTTATTATTCACCCTCATGTCGTTCTACACCCGTAAGACCTTCGTTCATCTTCGGAACACAAATTAAGATATTTTGATTAAATCTGATGGCTCAGTGAGGCCTCTAGACAGCAATGCCACTGAAAATCTCAAGATTCATAAAGGTACTAAAAACCGTGGCGGAGCCAGGATTTTTTCATACGGGTGGCCAGGCAGGGGCCAGCAACCAGTCTGGGGTGGCACAGAAATCTTCATTATTTCAACATAAAAATGAGTCTGACTATAAAGTACTGAACTCTGCCTACAACACAACTGAATACAGTTCATTTGTACTTAATTAATTGAGATGAGTGAATTTGCCTTTTGTTTTCTTTTCTTTTTTTTGCGTTCCTCACTTGCAGGCATATTAATAAAATGGCTCACACTATAGCTAAATTTCAACTGGTTCAGTCAGTTCTGGTTCTCAAACCCCCCAATAACTTGTTCTCCATTGTTGCATCTCCATGGATGAGACATGCAGATAACTACATACTGTACTTCAAAGATTATTCAACCTTTATTTAATTTTATGCATAATCAATGAACTTCAACAATTCTGAGTTTGTCTGTTTCAAAAATTAACCAAAAAAGTAAACACTAAATTTTAAACTTTCTATATTGTCAAAATTGCAACAGTTCTTTCATACCTAAATTAAACTCAGTACAAAGAAAAAAATGTGTTCTCTTTTGAATTCCCATTTGTGGAAGCGGAAGTCAACAGCACATAAATGCCAGAATGTACAATTAATAATTGTATGTATTTAAATGTGATAACTTTTGTTTGTACTTTATAAATTATTGCAAAATTAGCATCTTCTAATTCAAATGCACAGTTCTCATATTTATTTATGCCTTATATTGTGATCTCACATAGCAGAATATTTTAGTCCAGAGAAATGTGACGCATAAATCTCAAATAGTCCTACATACATGCATGCACAGTTTTAATGCAGCTTTAATCACCTTTTTGGTTATTTCATGACTTAATAGACGAAAGAACTACGACGTTGCATGCAGTTTCTTTTGCGCTTTATTTATAGTGAGTAATATACAGCGCGCCGTATTTGTGCGTGATTGAAAAGTGCGCGGTCTTGCAACCCACCGGTTGAGAAACATTTACGTAAGCTATATATAATGTTCGCCGTTCACAGCTGTTCTGCTGAAGCTCATATCATTTCTGCGTGCGTTTGACTTGTGCCTGGCGCTGAGGCAAAGTTGGAGTGCGCGTCTGAAAAGTCTCCCGTTATTTGTGGCCTTAAAGAGACGGTTCTGCGTTTAAATAAGCGCAATTCTTGTCAACAAAAAAGTAGACAGAAACAGCGGTTGTGAGCGGGGTGGCCAAAAGGGTTGCCAAGCTTAGGCCAAGGGTGGCCACGGCCCCTGGCTCTGCCCCTGACTAAAAACATATTTAAAACAGTTCATGTGATTTCTGTGGTTCTACCGTAATATTATAAATGTTTCTACATATAATTTGCAGCAATAAATTAAATAACAGAATAAAACAGGTACTGTTTATTATGGAAGCTTGTTTCTGCCACAGAATTAAAAAAAATGGAAAAAAAGTAGCCTAATTGTGACTTTTTGTCCCACAATTCTGAATATTTTTTCTCTCAATTGTGAAGTTATATCTCGGAATTCCCTTACAAAAAATAAATATAAGCCTATTTCAAGTACACTTTATTAAGTATACTTAATTTAATATCATATGATATAATAATATCAATATACTAGTAGCATACAAATCTCAATACTACTTGGGACTAAATTGTACTTTAAGTGTAACAGTAGTAAACTTTGACAACTAATTTACAACTACATTTTTCGTTGCAACTATACTACAAGTGAGCTTTTAGGTATAATGATAATTTACTACTGATAGTTAAATAATTGTAGCACATTTTTTAGTTTATGAAAGTACACTTTGAAGTATACTATCAGTAAACTAGTTTAGTAGATACTGCAAGTATACTTGTAAGTTTTAAGTGAATGTAACATCATAGGCCTTAGTTAAATTAGGATATTTAAGAAGCTTTTATAAAGATGTCTTAGAAAAAACATTACCGGTGTGCACCTTGAGGCAAAACAATGGCACTGACATTTTTTAAGATTTGCTTTCAATTAAAACAGCTCAAACATGCATTTTAGTCTGGGACTAGGCTTAAGCCTTGTCTGTGAAACTGGGTAATAATTTACTATTTATATATTTTTGCACTTTAAGTATAGTACTAAATATATATCAAAAGACTGAGTGTAAAAGATCCACTAGAGGAGAGCTTGAAGAACCCAAGTGCGGTTTATGGTGTAAGGCCTGCCCAACTGGCCCAACGGCGGTTTTCCCATAGTATGGGGATGATTTCTTGCACGTTCGGTCTTTTCAGTGTGGCAAAGTAATTTAATTCCAATTAAACTCTTATCTGACTCCATTTTATTATGACCTCGAATTTAGGTTGGAATGCCAATTGATTATTGACCATTTATATTTATATTTATTCTAGACATTTGATGATTCTATTTAACTCTTTACTCTTATTGCACTCGTCCATTCGTTTCTCAGAGTCGCACAGGGTCCTCGCACCGGCCGTTCATTAATTATGAGGGCGCACGATCACAAACTCGCCAGTCTTGGTCACTAGACAGAGGTAATCGACTATACTGTTTAGAAGGCCGCTTCCACGCTTGCTCTATCTAAAAGTATTTTATTTAGTCCCCATAGATCTGTATACACTTGAATTAAAGTAACACTATCTCTAGTCAGAGGTCACAAACACTACCACAGATAAGCCGACCAATATTACTTCTCTGATAGTAGCTTTGATTTGGTCATGTCATGGTTTCCCATGTACACTTGGCTAGAGTAACATTACAATAAACAGAGGTAACAGAGTTTTGTCCTAAATGGAAATTCCCTTTTTAGCCATTACAGTCTAAGTACAGTTGAACTAATGCCAAGCGTTAGCCGGAGCTGTAAAATCACAGTTGGTGTGCCCTATGCTCCACTCAAAACTGGACTTTAGTCCGTTAATAACCTGATGCAGATTTGCGGTAACAATGGATACATCGTAATCTACTGAAGTCAGTCATTTCAGAGTAAGTCAGAATAAAATCAAATGTCAGGTAATGTATCATGCCAATTACATAATCAATTCAAAGATGATCAATACAAAACATCAAATGCTCAGAAATAGAGTAAAAGAAGCATACCTGACATTAGAAAAATGCATATTGCTGAGTGTCCTGGACCCTCAGCAACACTGTAAAAAATGAAAAGTTGAGAAAACTTTAAAGTTTAAGGCAACAAACTTCAGCAGATTTTTGTGTTTTCTCAACTTGTTGTATGAAGTTTTCTTAAAATGTTAAGTTTTCTCAACTTTTCATTTTTTACAGTGAATGTGGGCTGATCTGACTACAGAATCGAGCTCCGAGCCTTTTACAACATTTCTTTACTTTAAATGCCAAGACAGAAACTTCTTTCAAATGGAAACATTAGTTCACAATGGGAATTTGCATTAATCAGGGTCCTAGACTGAGTAGTTTACACATTTTTGGGGACAGAAAGACATTTGCATGAAAGACCCCATTAAAGGGAACCAACCCACCACGGAGAGCACAATATCTCTAAACTCATAAAACCTTTATTACTTTCTTGTTTACTTTACTTGTGGGAATGAAACATTTGTACCAGTCGCACTGAGACATTTCAAATGATACCAAACATGTACAGCATTGTGTGATAGGCAATGCTGAGGTGTGATTGCGTCTTGGATGGGGATGCTAATTTTGTAAGAGAGAGTTCAAATGTAAATTTCCTTTGTTTTCTCAAAGAGTAGCCCTCTCTTGGTCCAGACAGTCCGACATCAGTCTTACAGTGGTTACAGGGACAATACTAGATAAAGACCCACAGTAAAAGATGAACGGGTCAGCAAAAGTGCAAAATCAATGTACTTAGCTCAAGTCCCAGGAAAATTGCTCTCAGGCATCAGGTAACTTAAAAAGTCATTAAGTCCATTTTTAAAGATACCTTTGAGAGCGTCATTAAAGCCCACATGACATATTGCAAAAGTCCGCCACATAATCCTCAACATCATTTGAAACTCACTAATGCATAATTTACTCATAAACTTTTCCCCAGAATAAAACTGACTCACCTACTTTATTGTTAATGTATTCCACAGACTCCTCAATGTGGTGCTTTGTCAAATCTTGGTTTATTAGATGTAGTCATGTGCATGATAAGACTCTGCTGATGGGGTGTGTGGAGTACACCTAATGGAAACTGTTTTATTTAGGTGTCACTGGATGGGTGGGGCTTGTGAGTGACTCCATCCCCCCGGTAACACCGGTTAATCCACCCACTGCTTTCATGGGTTTTGATTACGGCACATGACATGACTCCTTTTTGTGAAAATCTAGAGGAAACTTCCTGATCAGAAATGAGTTATTGTTGCAGTGACGGCCAGTCAGACTGCCAGCTCAGAGCAGCTTAAACAGGTTAGATAGGCATCAATGATGAAAAAAACAGGAATTTGTACAATGAGCATTTTTGATCATTATCAAAAGAATATTTTATAATGTATCAAAGGAAAGAACAGATCCTCTGCTTTTATTTTTTTTTTAAACAATGTTTAGTTCTATATTCATGCATTCTTTTTTATATCAACACTTGAATCTGGGTAAGTTTCATTAAAAAAAAAGCAACATTTTGAACAAAAAGCTATGAAAATTGTGTTTTTTCCAAAGACTAATGGCAAGTCTACACTACAGGACTTTAAATGTCAGCAGATCGCTGTCCTGTTCAGACTACATGACTTGCTGTGGAGTCTTGAAGTTGTTGTGGTGTTCACACTACGTGACACTATACGTAAATGATCCGCAACAGGGGGTTACACACCACAGGAGCTGACAACAACTCTGTCACCCAATGACTTTATTTGAAAATGGACGTTGGGAAGAAATTTGATTAATTTGAATTAAATTTAATTCAAAACTTAAATGAACCATTTTACACATAAGTTTAAAATATTCTGGCTGACCTCCCAGAGTTAAGGCAAAGTCCCTTTAAGACAAGTAATTTCACTCGGTGGCCATCAAGCTAATGCGCATGCTCAGTCCTAAGTGTGCATTTCTTTTGTTTGATTTTGGAGGCGCGCGTCTGACTGTTTCTATAGGAACCGGAGCTTCTAACGGCCACTGCAGTGACGCGATGACTTTACCAATCGGCGATTGGCTCTTATTTAGAAGGCGGGACTTATTCCGCCATATTGCGTGTTGCACTTTCTCCCATTCAAAACAATAGGAGTGACGCGTCTTGTGTTATTCTATAGTCTTTTTGTGTTGGTTTTAAGGGTAAAGGGTAGTAGGTTTTAGGTAGGCTTCAGTGAGGTCTGTCATAAAAAGACAAATATAAGAAGTAAATGAAAAAGCATTAGGTGTGAGGGTTAAGTCTTTTCAATGCTCAAAGTTAATGAGGAAGCTTGATTTTTTCCCCAAACCACTTTACCAGAAATACCACCCTGCAGTTAATTTAATTGGTTAAGGTTACAGTGACATATAGGTTTAGGGATTTTGTGTAGGCAAGTAGTACTGTGATTGACATGACCAATAAAATCTTAAGAATTGGCTGCAGGAGATCAGAGCCCATTCCTTCATGCAGAATCTCTCCAGATCCTTCAGATTCCCAGCTCCATGTTGGTGCTTCTTCTCTTCAGTTCACCTTACTCATTTTCTCTAGGGTTCAGGTCAGGGGACTGGGATGGCCATGGCAGAAGCTTCATTTTGTGCTCAGTGACACATTTTTGTGTTGGTTTTTTATGTTTGTTTTGGATCATTGTCCTGATGGAAGATCCAACCACGGCCCATTATTGGATTTCAAGCAGAAGCGGTCAGGTTTTGATTTTTATCTGTAAGTATTTGATATAATCCATGATACCATGTATCTGAACAAGATGTCCAGGACCTCCAGCAGAAAAACAGGCACACAACATTAAAGATCCAGCAGTATATTTAACCGTGGGCATGGGGTACTTTTTATCCATGTGTGCACCAAACCCATCTGGTGGGTTTGCTGCCAAAAAGCTCTTTTTTTAGTTTCATCTGACCATAGAAGCCGGTCCCGTTTGAAGATCCAGTCTTGTCTGACAACTGAATATACTGGAGATTGTTTCTGGATGAGAGCAGAGGATTTTTCTTGAAACCTTCCCGAACAACTTGTGGGGATGTAGGTGCTGTTTGATAATTTTTTTTTTAGGCTTTCTTAGACTCAAGACTCAACTAATCTCTGCAATTCTCCAACTTTGATCCTTGGAGAGTCTTTGGCCACTCAAACTCTCCTCGTCACCACGCATTAGGACAATTTAGACACACGTCTTCTTCCAGGCAGATTTGTAACATCTTTAGTTGATTGGAACTTCTCAATTATTGCCCTGATAGTGGAAATGGGGATTTTCAATGCTTAAGCTATTTTCTTACAGCCACTTTCTATTTTGTGAAGCTCAACAATCTTTTGCTGCACATCAGAACTATATTCTTTGGTTTTTCTCATTGTGATGAATGATTACGGGAATTTGGCCTTTGTTTCCTCATGTTTATACTCCTGTGGAACAGGAAGTCATGGCTGGACAACTTCATGTTCATGATCACCCTGGTGTGCTAAATCATGGGAATATACTTCAGATATATTTTACTCATAACAAATTCTAGGGGTGCCAACATTTGTGGCCAACATGTTTTGGAGAAAAACATTTATTTCATAATGTGATTTTCCCCCCACTTTCAATTCCTTTCCTTCAATGAAAGGTTATAGATTTTTTCTAATTTTATGAATTAAAGTTCAAAAGGATAAACAATGCAGATTTATTTTTACAGTCATCTTTGATCATATTTACCAAGGGTGCCAATAATTCTAACCACCACTGTATCAGAATCAGAATCAGAATCAGAAAGAGCTTTATTGCCAGGTATGTTGTTTACACATACTAGGAATTTGTTTTAGTGACAGAAGCTCCACAGTGCAACAGAGTGACAGCGACAAGACACGACACATAATAAAAAGACTAAAAATATTAATATACAAATTTACAAGATAGACAAAGTGCAAAAAAAAAGCAAAAAACAATATATAATAGACAATTGTATGTACAGTTATGTGTGCAAATTTGAAATATAAGTAAGTGTTTTAAGTAAATAATGTGTTATAGTGTTGTGTGTTCCATGTTTGTCAAGTGTTCATGAGATGGATTGCCTGAGGGAAGAAACTGTTCCTGTGTCTGGTCGTTCTGGTGCTCAGGGCTCTGTAGCGTCGACCAGATGGCAACAGTTCAAAGAGGGAGTGTGCTGTATATGAGTGTTGTAGGCTACACATCCCCATGTTAACTAACTTTCAAGACTACTATATTCGTTGTTCTCAGAAATCTTCATTTTGTTGTTCTCTCACTTGTCCTATAATTCGAAGAACAATAGATATAATTTCAAGAAAGCACGACATAAGCAGCAACTCTTGTATCTGCTAATACTAATTTGCGGGAAATACTCGTGCAGGTGCGTTACATAAAGCAATCACAACCAATACTGTCAGAATTTTTATTTTATTTTATTTATTTAACCAACAAGCAAAGCACAAAGACAAAACAAAACAGCATCACATCCGTCGAATTCTGTCCGAATTCACTCATTCACTCCTTCAAGTAGACTATATAAGTGGACTAATGTAGGGAATAGTGAATGGGGTATGGGGGCTTGTTCAAGATGCATCGGAGCTGCGCAGACTTATCAGCATATGACATCAAAGCAGAGGTGGGAGTAAGTCACACATGTGCAAGTCACAAGTAAGTCTCAAGTCTTAACCTTCAAGTCTCAAGCAAGTCCAAGTCAATTTTTTTGAGAATCAAGCAAGTCAAGTCAAGTCACTGCTTTATGTCAAGCAATTCAAGTCAAGTCGTAGCTTGGGTCAAACAAGTCACTGGCAAGTCATACAAATGTTTGATGATTTAACTGAATTTATATTAAAATAAGTTAAAACTACAGTAGTTATGGACTACGGGAGTTTTATTTGCTACTACTCGAAAGGTGTCCACATACAACTGAGCTGTCAATACAATAAAAATCTAAAAATAAATAAATGAATGTGTGTGCGTGCGTGGGTGCGTATGAGTGAAAAGTGTATTGTTTGCATGTGCATGGTTATGTTTGCAAATTTGATTGTTTTTTATTTTAATGTGTGTGTGTGTGTGAGAGAGAGAGAGAGAGAGAGAGAGAGAGAGAGAGAAAGAGAGAGGTGATTTGATTGAGTGTGATTCATTAATATTTGTGAGTGAATGTGCGCGTGTATGAGTGAAAAGTCTATATATATATATTTTTTTTTTAGTTTGTGTATGCATGGTTCGCAAGCCTGTATGATTTTTTTTTCTTTGTGTGTGTGTGTGTGTGTGTGTGTATGTGTATACAACATATTTATGTGCTTCCCCATAAACTACCCATAGGCTTTTCACTCAAAGTCTAACACTGAAGACCAAGACACTGTGCACATACTAAGTGCTATTGCAAAATAGCTGACATTTCCTTATAAACAGTGAATAACCATTTACAATTTATTGCACTTGCAAAAAATTTTATGCGATAATTTTCTCTGTTCTTCAATGACAGACAGCATTGGCTGCTGTCACTTTAAGTTCTGCAGCACATGACAGCACGGATCTCACGAGCGTCCCACTTTCTCACTCTTTACTTTTGTTTAAGACTTTATTTAACTCTCTCTGCACTGCTCTCCAAACATCTAAAAATCATGGATTTGATCAACTGGTCTCTCAACGCAATTGACACCATCTTCTCGACGAGAAGCTTGGGTTCGGGGGAACCTGACTGCCCTGCCGGAACGTTCGCAGCTGGCTACACGATGGACGCGTTGGAGAGGTGGCGGGTCGTGTGTCTGGCGGCCCTTTCCGTGGAGGACATTGAAGATATATACCTATTCGGAACCATGATAACAGGTCTTCTGCTGATTGGATTAGGCTTTGCCCTGGTCTATCGAGAAATTCGGAAAACGGTAACAGCTGTCCAAAACCCCACAAGGCTGCCCGATAACATCATGGAGAAACTCACGGCTTTGCAAAGGTCGGAGACCAGTATGGACTAAGAGAGTAGCTGTGTAAATTGGAATGCGGCTATTCGCCCCAAGACCAAACAATCCCAATCTTATCTGCTTTCGGCTCCCATCAACCAGCACTGGCCTGCCAAGGCCGCTGTTGGAACAACAACTCCCCCGGATGAGCACTGAAGTGAGACGCTCTTGTGTTCCTCCCCCCAATCCCACAGACAACCTGCTGATTGTTGACTATGTCTGGGACCTGATCAAGGTTGTCTCCATGGCAACTTGCTGTGTATCGCTTTAAAAATCCTGCGGACTGAGGCACCTAGATTTGATGCCAGGAGTAGCGACTCTACAGGCCTACACATACAAGAACTTACATACACGCAAACATACAGACATATATATTGATATGCATTCACCACCCCAACCCGTAATCCCTCGCCTTCGCCGCTTTGTACCGCCAGTCTGACAAGCGGGTCTGTGACCAGCGCTTTTTAGCTGTTTGCCTGTGCTGGATTATCCCCATCCCCCCACTACCCCTCCCCTGTTGAAAGTCGTGTGTTATGTTGTATTGATTATGTGCTTATGTTGCTGAGGTGTTTTTTTCCTGTTCCCACACTGTACTCCCCATTGGAGCATAGTCTGGGGTTGGTATTTTTTTCTCCACCCTTCCTCATGTTATGCTGTATTTCTCCCAAATTCTCATTTCATTAGCTCTGTACTTGTAGTCTGCATAATGACAATAAAGTTGAATCTGAATCTGAATCTGAACTCATTCAAGGCTGCTCTAATGAGGATACATGACAAAACTGACATTTCGTGACATTCTGGCGCGCGTCAGTTTCTGTGCGTCTTGTGTGTGACAGGACATTCACAGACAGCGCATTCTCTTTTTTCCTTTTTGTGTGCTTAAATGGTTTAAAAGCATTTGCATGAATAAGAGCATGATCATATATTGTAATGCTAGCCAAAGGATGACAGAAAAAACGGATGCTGCATTTGCGTTAAATATTTTTGACGCGTTAAACTGGAAAACGTTGACAGCACTGATTTTATTTTAATTTTCCGTTTAATGAACATAGAACCAATTCAAAGTCAACTCTTAACATGTCTAAAACTTTTTTTTTTTTTTTTTACTTAAAGTACACATGAAATCAAAATCGACCCTGTTTACTTTGTTAGTGCATATTACTAGTCTTGTGGTGAACAATTAATCCGTGCAAGTTAAAACGCAGAAAAAAATTGTTTGTCTCGGTAATCTTTAATCAAAATCTGAAAAGCTCCTTCCGGTCTGGAATGGCTTTTCTTCTCTGATAACGTCAGTTTGACGGCTTGGGTTGAAAACGCGTAAACCACTCCCCTGCAACCGTTCGTCTGCTATGAGCGAGATATGGAGAGGAGGAGCGCTAAAGTAAAACTCTGCCCTCTATTCAATATTCCGTTTCACTTGGAAATACGTCATAACACTGGAGAAAAGTCGTTTGCAACTTCCGGTTCATGCGGACTTTAACTATTCTTGGCATATTGCCTTCCATGTTCAGTCACAATTGTCCATGAGAGAGCTCACGATAGCTCTCTGCTTGCCTGCTGCATCACGTGGTTAGGTTGCGGTGCGTTCAAAAAACATTTATTAAAACAAAAGACAAGTTTTACACAAAAAACAAGTTATTTCGAGTCATTTAACTCAAGTCCGAGTCAAGTCTCAAGTCACGAATGTCAAGTCAAGTCTTTTATTAATATTTGTCAAGCAAGTCTCAAAACGGAGTACGGAGAAGGCACGGGCGCCTGCAGGATTTCATCTGAATGTTTTTTTAAATCTGAAAACTCCATTAAGTAACGAAACTGTCAAACATCCATTTAGTGCATGTTCACAGAGGAAAACGCTGCTTGTTCTCTCGGTAATGTCTGTTTTACTGAAAAATCGCTTCAGGTGATTCAGTGAGAGAGCAGTCCAAAAACGAATGCAAGTGGATTCAGACAGGCGTTTTACCAATTCATAATTTAAAACACAATTTAAGCGTCAGAAAATATGAGCAGTTCAGTTGAACTGCTGTTAAACTGAATATACAAAGCGAAGCAAGCTTTTTTCTTAAATATCCACAACACAAACAACAAATTGCTCGTCACTACAGTTGAGGTGGAGCTAATTTGCTTATTCATTGATCAGTGTATATTAAATGAGGCAAGGGTGTTGTTACATTCAAGCTATTTTAAGGCATGAAGAATTTTTTTTAATTTTTTTTTTAAATATGTCATTTTGTTGATCAAAGATGAGTTTTAAGGGATAAAATAATTGACTACAGGGGGACTTTAATGTCTGTGCATTTTACCCTGTGTTGTGAGATTGTTAGTGTGTACATGCAGTGTTAGTCCTGGCTGTGTTTGAGTCTCTTGTTCCTCGTTCCTGTTCTGGATATTTCCTTTCAAGTTTTGGATTTCCTGTTGGACTCTTGTCGGAGGCCTGAGGCGCCACCAAGAAATACTTTGCCATCTGCACCCGTGATGTCTGATCCTGGCTATCTTTCCTGCTGCTATTTTTCTCAATAATCTGATATTTGCTGCATTTGCTCTAATCCTCCTAATTTCACGTGACAGTACTATTTAAAGACACCATTAACATGCAGTTAAGTACATAATATAAAGGGAATATTAAAGGATTAGTTCACTTTCAAATAAAAATTACCCCAAGTTTTACTCAGCCTCAAGCCTTCCTAGGTGTATATTACTTTCTTTTTTTTCTGATGAACACAATCGGAGAAATTGTAATAAATATCTTGACGCATCCAAGCTTTATAACGGCAGTGAGCGGGATCAATGAGTATGAGCTGAAGAAAGTGTCTCCATCCACATCCATCCATCATAAACATACTCCACACGGCTCCGGGGGGTTAATAAAGGCCTTCTGAAGCGAAGCGATGCGTTTGTGGAAAAAATATATCCATATTTAACAAGTTATGAAGTAAAATATCTAGCTTCCGCCAGACCACCTTCCGTACTCTACTTATGAAGAAAGTGTAAACTCTTGCAGTTCAGAAAGCTTACGTTATGTCCTATGCCTTCCCTATTCAACTTACGGAAAAAGTGTAACTGACGCTCTGGTCTGGCAGAAGCTAATATTTTACTTCATAACTTGTTAAATATGGATTTTTTTTTTTTTTTTACAGAAATGCATTGTTTCGCTTCAGAAGGCCTTTATTAATCCCCCAGAGCAGTGTGGAGTACCATTATGATGGATGGATGTGGATGGAGACACTTTCTTCAGCTTATACTCATTTGGTAATGCTTTCTGCCATTATAAAGCACAGATGCATCAGGATATTTATTAATATTTCTCTGATTGTGTTCATTAGAAATAAGGAAGTCATGTACACCTAGGATTGCTTGAGGGTGAGTAAATCTTGGGCTAATTTCCATTTGAAAGTGAACTAATCCTTTAACATAGTTACAATTCATTTGAAATGAATTCTTTAATGTATAAAAATAGGAGGGCAATACATTATAAATACATTTTGTATATATTTATCATATATTATTATATTTTAAATAATTCATAAGTGTATTTTCTGATGAGTATATTTAAAAGTGTATAAAAGATGGGTTCAAGTGTACTATAAGTGGTAACTAAATAAATTTTTTAATACAGAGATAGTATGTTAAAAGCACATTTTAGTTCATATTCATGGTGTCTCAAAATAGATGTTCTTAAGATTATTTTGTATAATAAGTACAAAATTAGTGGCGAAAATAGAGCACTTTAAGTACATTATGGAAGTGTACTTTTTTCACCTGGGATATCCAGTAAAATACCAAATGGAAACGTCTCAGGTTACGTATGTAACCATAGTTCCCTGAGAACAGGGAACGAGACTCTGCGCTGAAATCGCGCTATGGGGAACACCTTACTACCAAAAAAACTCCAATCCTATTGGCCAGCGACAGTCACATGGCGAGACCCGGAAGTATAAAGGCGCGCCTACGGAAGCAGTCAGTATTTATCGTCTTTGAGGGACTGTCCCGCAGGCACCCCAAAGCATGGCAGGGAAGCGCAGAGTCTCGTTCCCTGTTCTCAGGGAACTATGGTTACATACGTAACCTGAGACGCTCCCTTTCGAAAGGGAACTCCACTCTGCGCTGAAATCGCGCTATGGGGAACGATATACCCACGCCGCCATGCTTAGGGGAGTGCATGCCAATCCAAAAATGGCTGAGACAAGGCTCAAAACAGTCTACAGGAACTGTAGCAACTCCCCCTTCGGGCCACACCTGACTGTCAGTGACAGCATTCCCTAAGGCCATCTAGCTCAAGCTAGACCTAATAAGGCCACTAAGAGCTTCTGAGATCCACACTTCCGGAGACAGAGTGGTCTCTTCTAGGGAATGAGGGCAGGGAGCCAAAGAAAGGGACCCCGCCCAGCCACTAGAGGGGACAGCGTCACCCTCAATGCCACCAGGGAAGCTGACCTGGTCTTATCATAAGACGTGCCAGGTGTGAAGCCATCCCTGTCTGAACACAGAATCTCCAAGACGCAGCCTCCACTGAAGGGAGCGGGTAAGAGTGACTGCAGAAAGGCAGGAGCACCCCAACTCGTGCGTAGAGACGGGCATCCCGGAGAGCAGAACTCAGCTTGAGTGCTATGAACCCTCATATCGAGGGGAGTGTTTTCCGCTCGTCTAGGATCTACTTAGTGCCTGATTAACGCACTAAGGAGGCTGTGCGCTAAAACCTGATCCTTCAGGGAAGCACAAACCAGCCTATAGGCTGAAACCCAGTGGGAGGCCTGGAAAAGGCCAACCACCATAATCAGCTTAGGGAGCTAAGCACTATTATGTACGCAACCCAAAGGGAAGTACAAAGCTCACCTAACAGGTAGACCAGGCAATGGGCAAATACTCATGGAGGCCAAAGAGGGGCCTACAGCATGACAAATGGATATGAACTAGCAGAATATTCAGAAGGTGGCCCAGAGGAGCCACCCCAAACATTTGCTCTGTTCTGAAGCAGACAGAACACTTTGCCCGTTTGCACATACTACCCAACACGAGCCAACGAGCAGTGTACTCGGTAAAAGCACCTTTTACTCTATCAACTAGAGGAGTACCACATACGCCAATACTTCGTCAAAGAAGGCCTAGAGAGGCCTGTCACCTTGACAAATGCATGGCATCAGCTCATGGCAGTGTTCTTAGGTACCAGAAAGGATACTAACCGACACGAAGGAGGTTAAGTACCATCCGGACCCGTGGCCAACGGCGTGTGAAGAGATCCTCGGATCAGCAAACACATCAACATACACCATATGTTGAGAAAAGGCGGCCTATAAGGCCTAGGAACCTTTAACATATGGCATAAGTCCATTGGCCTTTACTAGGAGCATAAAAAGATCCACCTTAGACATCCAGGTGGCTGTAGCTCAACTAGTATCTCTTCCTAGGCTCAGTGAGACAATATAGTAAGAAACCAAACCTCAGTAAGGTTTACTACAGTCTACTGAGGGGCTAGCCACTCAGAGTATTTTGCAAACACCCTATCTCCTCAGCGAGAAGAGTAGTCTAGCTGAACTCCAAATGTTACATCAGAGGCCGAGAAGGAGGCCTACCTTAGTATACATCTGGCATCAGCAAGTGGCTGCCATATTCGGACCACCAAAGAGCAGTGTATAAATCCTCCTCGAAGGAAATATACAACTCCCTACTACAAAACAGACCTAAAGTGGGCTGTTTGCTCAGGTCATGAGTGCTCTAAAAATGGTCGCAACTACCAGCCGGCTAGAAAGGAAGGCCTGAGAAGGGCCAACGATCTTAGCAACAGATGGCTTTACGGCTTTCTGTAGTCAATACCAGACTGTACCAACCAGTCAACTGAAAGGGAGGGTCCCTCGGAACCAACCAAATCAGGAACAAGAGGCCGAAGCCAGACTGGCAGTTATCTAAACCACTGAAGAGCAGTGTATCAAGACTTCCTCAGAAGGGATACACAAATACCGTTTTCTGATGCAAAACAGGCCACGTGGCCTATTTGCTCAGAGCGTGCTCCTGAAGTGGTTAGATACAAGGCATCCCGCACAACAAGTCAGCCAAGAAGGAGGCCCCTAGGGCCTATCATCCTAATGACAAGTGGCGTTTGCCATTGTGAATATACACTCGCAGGCTGAACCAACCAGTTAACTAAACAGGAAGGCCTAAAGAGGGCCAACGATCATAGTAACAGGTGGCTAAGCAGCTGTAAGGTATACCAAACGGTGCCAACCGGTGAACTGATAAAGAAGCTCCTCAGAGCTATGACTAAATCAGAGACAAGAGGCAGCAGTCCGATTGGCAAATCTAGACCACCAAAGAGCAGTGCATCAAAACTTCCTCAGAAGGGATGCACAAACGCTGCTTCCTGACGCAAACGGGCCTGAAGTGGCCTGTTCGCTCAGGTCAAGCGTGCTCCTGAAGTGGTCAGATTCTAACCGCTAATACACATTCCAACAGGCAATGAAGTACAATTGGCTAAAGGGAACCAACACAGCCAACATGGTCAAAAGGAGGCCCATAGGGCCTACGCTTCAAACCAACACGTGGCACAACCTGTGGTAGTGCTAGTAATGTGAGCATAAAATGATCAAACCAAAGCATGGTGACTTAACCAATGCTACCTAGAAAGAGGCTATGTAACAAACAGGCCTACATTCTAAGCTAGAAAGATTAATCCGAAGGATGATCAGAAACAGGAAGCTTAAAAAATCACCAACTTTCCTCAGAAAGTGGTAAAGGCTACCCTGAGTATGCAATCCAACAGGTGATGCACTCAGTAACACCAATAAACCTATCATGGGGAATATTAGGTCACCAATGTCTACAATAGCGTTTTTTTTTTTGTTTTTTTTTTTACAAACAAGCCAGCTATCATGTGACAGGTGCCAACCTGTGGCAGCATACTAGCTCACATACAAATATGTGGGGCAAGGATCTAGAACTTAAAGCAAGCACAGAGCAGCTTTAATATATGTCATTTCAAAAAGGAAATCGTTCTTCCATACAGATTCTCAAATCTGTGCTAAGCCATAGAGGACAAAAACTAAATGATAGTAATGTCTACTCAACTTGATTGTAGCATACAACAAGTGGCCTAGAAGAGAAAACATTTTCCTTATTGACATAGCGTTCTAGAACGTGGGGCCTAGCAAAAACCTGCATAACTTATCTGCCTCAACAAGATAAGGGCCTAATCCACCTGAGATAACAGAACAGGAAGTCCACAATAGTTTACAACCTAGCTGTCAACTCAACCCATGCACCCACATAAATAGGGGATAGTGGGCATGCGGCCTAACAACTCCCTCGGGAGGAGGCCAAAACTAGGAATATGTATCCAAAGAGGATAATATACAAAGTTATTCGCAAATAACCCTCCTAGCTCTAGCCTAGCCGCTAAGCTTGTGGGCAAAGAAAACAGCGACAAAGCCTGTTTTAATTAATCGCTTTTAATCCCTATAAAAGAGAGGGAAGCAACATACCCAGCAAAAAATGTCAGGCGGCCGATCAAAGCCGCCGACATTGTATAAACTGAAGTGACGAGTGCCAACTCAAACTACTCTAGAAAACAGCAGATGAGATGCTACTAAGCAGGTGGCTAAGAGGTGGCCATTTTGTGGCCTGCACAACATATGCTAGCCACCTAACAACTTCAGTTTTGCCCAGAAAAACCCTTAATTTATTACTACATGCTCAGAGAACTATACAGGAAACAAGGTCTTATTTAAAACATAAAATAAAGACCCCTCCCTGCGGGTCATTGACCAAAGACTCCTAACGCTCCTTCTCTCATGAAAGGGTGGAATCTACTGTTCTTTTAAGCCTAAAAGATATTCTTATTATCAAACAAAACAGTGGGCCTGATACAAAATATGGGCTCAGCTATTAGTCTGACCATAAGCAGCATCTGAGCATGATACATTTATACACATATATACATATATATATATATACACATATACACATATACACATATATACATATAAACATACATATAGGAGGGTGGAAGAAGAGGGAGAGAGGGTAGATAAAAATCGCCCTAATTTTGTAGCTGGGGAATCGATTACAAACGCAGCGTTGTTTATAATCGATCGCCCATCTCACTCTCATTCTTCCCCCTCCCGTCTGTCTGGGTTCAGACCTAATCTGAAATGACTAGGGGATTTCCCATGCCTCCCCGAACTTCGCGGGGTTCAGAAGGGAATGAAAAGTCATGGAAGCCGCCGCATATATGGACAGAAAGGAACCGCTCGTCGAGCCGTCCGCGCGCGCGGCCCCTTTCTTAACGCGCTCTCACGGCAGCTGCAGCCCGCCGAGAGGCGCGTCCCAAGCACACAGCGGCTCGCATGCCCCAGTCAGAGGAGCGCTCATCAGACGCGATGACATAAAAAACGAACGTCATCGTCATTCACTCGTCCCTGCCAACTCCGAGGAAGTGATAGAGAGAATACAGTTCTCTCACAACTCCCAACGAGCTCATCTGCAAGCCCTATGATTATTTAGACACGGTTCTGCCTCGGCATAACCCGGCCAAAAACCATCAGGCACAGATGTAGACACCCCTTCCCTCGAGAAGAGTGTCAAACAGGAACGGAGCGTCCACAGGGTGACGCTTTTTCACAGTAAACAACACAGACAGCGTCCTCAAACACTGTCTATGTGCGCTCTTCTCCAGACAGAACTCGCCTGGAAAAATGTGTGTATCGAGTGTCAAACACAGGGACACAGATACACACACTCTCTAGAACGTTTGTCAGGCATACGAACACATAGGGTGTGCGTGTATTCCGGTGTCAAGAATCTCAGACACGGATCAGCACACTTCCTAGTTCTTACCTTTCTCAGACATTGTAGGATTGGAAGGAATTCTTAATAAAGAATACACAGCAGTAGGTCGATACAACAGTCCCGAAAAGATGATGCATACTGACTGCTTCCGTAGGCGCGCCTTTATACTTCCGGGTCGCGCCATGTGACTGTCGCTGGCCAATAGGATTGGAGTTTTTTGGTAGTAAGGTTTCGAAACACCGGGTCACGTGATGTTCCCCATAGCACGATTTCAGCGCAGAGTGGAGTTCCCTTTCGAAAGGGAACATGAGTTTATTGTAGTTTTTTCTTTGTAAATCAGTGCAAATGTCTGTCACTCCTAATAAAATGTTGCTGATTACCTGAAACAAACAGACAAACAAAAAACTAGCTTTTGTCATAAGAATAGGCTCTGATTAAATTATATCACTCTTTTCAAAAGTCATGTCACTTGTGTGAACATTGTAAAACAAGGAAGAGAATCCAGGGTCTCATGTTTCAGTTTATATTTGAGTGGAATCTTGCACTTACCGGTGGTTGAATAGTTGGTTTTCTTCATGTTGCCCAGTGGAAGAGAACAAACAACTTTCAGAAAAAAATCCTTTAATTTGCATTCAGTTGCAAATAATTTGTGTTCAAAAAGTTCCTGTTCCTCTAAAAAAACTATTTAAATGTAGTATATTGATATGAACAGATGTTTCTCATGTTCACATGTTTTGGAGGAGTGCAAGTGTCGCAGTGCAGATTAAGTTTATCTGATTACATGGAATGATTAAACAGTTTCAAAGAGCATTCTTTAGTGCTTTAAGAAATCAAATCAATCATTCACAGATGAAGTACACAAAACTTTGCTTTAGGTTGTTTTATGAACACAGTTTGTCTATTGAAGTTTGAATTTCCATACTGGTCCAGTTTTTTTAAATTCTGGTTTGTTATATACTATTCACCATTAAAACATCTTCACCAGTTTTGAAGTTGATTTAATAATCTAACAGCCTTTGCCTAATTAACACGTGACATTTAAATGAGTATCATTATCTATTTCCTCAATCCAATCTATTTAAACTTTATGAAGTCTCATTATCAAACTGAAATAACCATGTAAATATCACGTGCAATAATCAGCATAAACCACACAGGTACAGGTAATTTGTAAGAACTGTAGAGACTAAACAGGTTTTGTAACCCCTTACAAAGAGCCGTTTGTAGGGAGGCAGCAGATCATTTGTATATGGGGATGCATAATTTGTTAACATGCACTAATATTAACTTTTAAATCTCTCAAATCTCAAAGCCCTTCAAAAATAACATTCATGAAGTAAATATTGAATATTGGTAAGCACATGAAATACATTGATATTTATGTGTCCTTCTATGTCCCGTTTAATATCATTTCTTGCAGATGTCACTGTGGATGCAGAGCAGAGGAAAAACGTGGATCTAAACGCAAGCATTATTAACAAAACACACAAAACAAAGATAAATAAAAATATAGCTGCAAGCAGCAATTACGGGGCCAAGCACAAAAGAAGCACGAGAAGCCAGCCAACATGGCAACAATCTCATTACAATAGGCCACATTTAGATACAACTATTAGCATTTATATAAAATGTATATAAATATAAAATTTCATTATAACATTTGACCACAAGGAGGCGCTATCTCAAAACCTATTGTGTACCTTCAGAGCATGGTGCCGATAGCACATCCTGAGTTTTGTAATGGTACATCAATGCATTCGTATAATATAGCATTATATATCATAATACTGTATTGTAGTTAATGGAAATTTAATGTTTTGTTCAATTATAGCGCCACCAAGAGGCACAATCCCACCATTTTTTTTATGTGTCCTCAGGGTGACCCCATACATGTGTGTGCCAAATTTGGTGCAAATATCTCATTTCGTTTTGGAGTTATAGACAATTATATGTATGAGATCATAAAAAATGACCCATGGACGACTTTGTTTAGATTTTTTTGCCACTTCCTATCAAAATTTTGACATTTGGGCTGAGACTTTAAGTTAACCAGCTTAGGTTCCGTGTTTCCTACGCTGGTTTCGTCTAGATCGGACTAACTGTTTAGAAGATATTCACAATAATTTTTTAAGCACTAAATCACCACGCCACACAAACTGTAAGTCGAAACCTAGCATGTTTGGTATCGTTGGACTCGGCAAGGACTCAGGAGTCTAAGGATGTGAAAATAAGCCAATCAGATCAAAAGTTATAAGCATATGGAAAAAAAAATCTCCACTAGGTGGCGCTGGTCTGAAACTTCTCAGGCTCCTTCAGGGCATTGTGCTGATGACCCCTACAGAGTTTCGTAATGATACGCTAATGCTTTTGTAAAATACAGCATTTTAGCACAAAATGGCCGATATGGGAAAATTGGATATCATTCGACTCAGCATGATATCAGGAGTTATAAGCAAAAATAGTTATTTTTCATATCTCCGGACCAGTAGGTGGTGCTGTGCCGAAATGCTGCATGTTGACTCAGGTCATGCTTGTGATGACATGTACCAAGTTTGGTCTGAATAGGATAAAGCGTTGCAGAGATACAGCATTATGTCTATGACAACCAATCAGCATGTTCAGTGCCCAAGTCCCACCCCTGAAAGTTACTGAACTTTGTAAAAGTACTACCTCATGAGCAGGGACTTTCTGAAGGGGAAGTTTTCACTAAAAACTGAAAGGTTTTTCCTTTGATTTTCATGCGTACAGATGACAACGTTGTCAAAATGATCACCGTTCACACGGATCCGAGAAAATGATTAAAAACGCTGTATTATTTAAAAGTATAGTTTTCAAAATCGTGCACTTTGAAACCCTTTTTTCAATTTTTTGCAATTCTCAGGCCCCAAAATGCCATTGTTGTGTAAATGAATGGCTAAAACATTTTTGGTTTATAGTTGAAAACTGTGTCGTGTAAACGACACCTGAAACACAGGGGTATTTATACACAGGGTAACGAGGCCAACAAGGAGCAGGTGTGTGTGGGTAAAGAGTTGTCATGGTAAATAACAATGATAACTGTAAAAAAATTAACAAGGGTAACAAACAAGGCAGCAATGGAAACCGGGGCTGTGTCCGAAATTGCGCCTATACCCTTAAATAGGGCACTATTTGAGGGGACAGCCATTTGTAGTGGTGTCCAAAACCATAGTGGATGTTACCGGGTGCACTCATTCAATCCCACAATGCACCGCAATAACGAGTGTACAACCGATGTACACTCAACGGCTAGAGAATACCCGTAATGCACTGTGAGAGTCCTTCAAGTGGACTATATTAGAGGACTAATAGTGAATGAGGGTACAGGGGGCGATTTCGAACACAGCACAGAACTAGAAATAGGAACAGGAAACTAGAAATACAACATAAAAGTCCTTGAACACATAACACACATGACAGAGGAATTTGTGACTGATTTTTCCCCCCACAAAATTGTGCTCATGAACAAATGTCTTGAATTATTTTAAGAATCCTACCTGGAAATAAAATAAATAAAAGCTGACAGGTGCAATGACATATAAGATTGCTCAAACCTGGAACATTCGGTCCCTTTGACTGTGTGTCACTCCAGTATGTTTCCATAATTAGATGCTATCAGATAAACTTTGTAATGATGATGACGTCAATCTGAGCTCAAGATTGCTCAAACAACAGAACATTGTGCCAACTGACTCTTTGTCAAGAGCAGACTGAATCACAAAATAGGACTCCTGTGCCAGTTAAAGACGTCATAATATTTTATATATATCATAATTTTCACTGTTACACAAGACAAAAATGAATATAATTACTATTGTCATCATTTAAAATGTAGTAAATGCTTAAACATTTATTTGTCTTACATGGACCTGTTATATAAAAATCAACTTTATTATTAGATTTTTTTATTTTTTTGAGCCAAATCTCAGAATAGTCCTATGGTGTGACTGTCTCAAGCATGGTTCAATAAATTACAACTTTTACAAGTGTCTAAGTAAATGGCAATAATTATTTTCATAAATATATTTCTGAAAGCATAGGATCTTGATACATTTTGTCACTGAAAAATATGTCCTCCAGTGTGACACCATATCCTGATATTAAATCGGGCAATTACACAGACAACTTTAATTAGGACCCCATTCAAGGTCATGTTACTGAAGCCCATGACATGTGCGCATGGTTAGTTTTTGTCTCAGAATTGTTCAAATATTTAACTTGTTTGAAACCACTATAAAAGTGTTAAGGTTTGTTGTCCTTTAGTGTGACACCCCTACATTATTTTTTTTTTAATTAAAAATGTATGTTAAACTACATAATCATGGAAAATTATGCAAATGTGTCTTGCAAATTATTCTTTTTTGATCATTTTCAGGTTTCTTAAATGCAATAATTACATTAAATGATGTTTTGCTGAAAATTTGTACTGTAATAAAGTGTCATGAAAATAAGTATAAAATGTGATACTTTGTTTTTGAGCAGAAAGAACTGAGGGAGGGAGTGGAAGGGAGAGGACAAGGAAGTATAGAGAGAAAATGAACAGGGATCCACGCAGAAGGGAGGAGAGAATTTTTAAATTTTTTTATTCTCATTTATTTCGAGCAATAGTGACATATAACAAAGCAATAGAAGCATTTGATTTATACAAGGTAAGTTCACCTTACATAAACAACATAATTAATAAATTGCTCGAAACGGAGTGGGAGGAAGTCAAACTTATTAATGACGCAAAGTAAATAAAATCGCAATGATGCCTTAAAAAGAGCAGCCATATACTTTTAAAAAATGTGATTTTTAAAAACATGGTGGTTGATGTAACAAAATGAAATGTTATTTCTTCTTTAACAAACACATTAATTACATTAAAAAAGATTTTGGGGTGTTAAAGTTTCAAAAATATTTGCTCTGTCAAGGAGTCACATTTTTATTTTGTTGATTTTATATATATAGAAAATATATATAAACATTGATATTGTTTGTATCAAAATCACATTTTCTTTCTTCTTTGACACATTCAAAGTTAAATAAAAATACTTTAATATAATACCCCCCTCTTTAATGCAACAACTACCATTTCTGTCCTTTAATGTGATATAATGTTCTATGATGTGACACACATAAAAGAACCACAGATTTGTTTTTATCTCAAAATATCTTAAAAGAACAGTTGAGTATTGAAATAGGGGAGATAAAATCATCACTCATCTTCAAATGGTATCATTTTCAGCAGTTTTGAAAGGATGACAGCAAAGTTTGTCTTGTATTTATTTTAGTGAAGTGAAGTGAAGTGACATGTGGCCAAGTATGGTGACCCATACTCGGAATTTGTGCTCTGCATTTAACCCATCCAAGTGCACACACACAGCAGTGAACACACACACCGTGAACACACACCCGGAGCAGTGGGCAGCCATTGCTGCGGCGCCCGGGGAGCAGTTGGGGGTACGGTGCCTTGCTCAAGGGTCTCACCTCAGTCGTGGTATTGAGGGTGGGGAGAGCGCTGGACATTCACTCCCCTCACCGACAATCCCTGCCGGACCTGAGACTCGAACCCATGACCTTTGGGTTACAAGTCCGACTCTCTATCCATTAGGCCACGACTGCCCCCATTTATTGAAAATGTCCAACAAGTCATGAGGAAAGAATAATGTTATTCATATTTTCATATTAAATAAATAACACTACCGTATATGAAAATAAGCGTCTAACAATAAAGTTAAATCTCTCTCATGCTATTTGTATGTTATTAAGAGTTCTTAATTGTTATGTCACACCATAGGATACACTCTAAAAAATGCTGGGTTAAAAACAACCCAAGTTGGGTTGAAAATGGACAAACCTAGCAATTGGGTTGTTTTAACCCAGTGGTTGGGTTAAATGTTTGCCCAACGTGCTGGGTAGTTTTATTTAACTCAACTGTTGTATAAAAATTACTGTATTGCTTGCTTAAAATGAACCCAAAATATGCTGGAAATTAACATTTATTAATATGTTTAATAAATGAGCATTTATTAATAAGATAATGAATAATAAACAATAAACATTTATTAAATTGCTTATTAATAAATGTACACCTTTTGATTATTATTGTTGCCTCTAGTAATTATGTGTCTGATTTTTAATTTCTCACCTATTTTGGATTCATTTTAAGCCAGACATATAGTCATTTTTAATCAGTAGTTGAGTTAAATAAAACTACCCAGCAGGTTGGGCAAACATTTAACCCAACCACTGGGTTAAAACAACCCAATTGCTGGGTTTGTCCATTTTCAACCCAACTTGGGTTGTTTTTAACCAAACATTTTTTAGAGTGTACATTTACGGAGCAGTTGAGTAAAAATGTAAAAAAAAAAAAACAGTGAAAGAATTGATTGAGTTTGTGACCCCTTATATTTTCTCAAACATAAGACTTCACGCTACATAAAAATATGTATTTAAAAAAAAGAAAAGAAAAAAAAAAGGTGTTTTACAAAAAACTACCCAAATATGTCACATCCGCATACAAAACACGTCCTTCAGTCATGGCACAATGCACAACGGCGATATTTATGTAAAATAAATATAATTAAAAAAAATTAAAATATAAGTAATAGTAAAGTAGTGGTTATTTTTGCTTTTCAGTTTTATAAAATTTATGTTTCAATAATAGTACTACATTAATAGTTTCCCATAAAACGAACGTGGACAGGCTGACACTTTCCCTGTAAGAAAGAAAAAGTAAGAAAAACTACATTCTGTCTCAATGTATCATTAAGCTCACACTGCCCTCTAGTGGTCACAGACACACACTGTTCACTGTGAACTTCAGTCTTCAGTTCGGAAACAATAGTCCCTTACTATTTGCTTTGTGACCTAGAAATAATTCACAAAATGAAATGTTTCTTCATTTTACATCAAAATGTTTCTTTGTTTATCTTTTTGTTTTTTGGAAAATCAATGTCTAAAACCCTTTATATTCAACTTCAACATCAACAGCTGCTAGTAATCGTTGCTAAATTGATGTGATTGGTATAAAGGGAGAGGTGAGATGTGACCAGACATCTAGAGGTTGATCAGATGCCACGCAAATGCTCATACTGATCCAGAATCAGGTCAGCACATAATAACAGCACACATTCACAAAGACTTCTGTAAAGTGTATAAATAGTAAATTACTTGTTAAAGATCCTCTGCATGTCATCTGCCAGACAATAGGCCTAGATGATATTCACTTGAGCTACATGGTCAGTCTACTGTGGATCATTTCCACCATGCTAAAGCTAATTCCATAAATGTCATATTTTGTGCTGATATTCACATTTATCTCAATGACGCTTGCTCGGCTGGTTCGGTTTCATGACATTTATGGCTTTTAAGGACCCTTCGAAAACAAATTGGGCACTAATAAAATATACTGCCTCGGTTTCACAGACAAGGCTTAATGGTTTAGTTCACCTAAAAACTAAAACTTTATCACCATTTACTCATGTTGTTCCAAACCTGTATGAGTTTTTTCTTCTGTTGAGCACAAAATAAGATAATTTAAAGCCATTGACTTCCATAGTGTTTTTTTCCTACTATGGAAGTCAATGGCTACCGTCAACTGTCTGGTTACCAACATTCTTTAAAATATCATCTTTTGTGTTCAACAGAAAAAATAAACTCTTACAGGTTAATTTTTGTGTGAACCTTTTCTTTAAGCCTTTAATCCCAGACTAAAATGCATATTTGAGCTGTTTTAACTGAAAACAGCTTGCACTTGCATATCTTAAAATATGAAACGCCCCTCAATATTATAATGAAATATTACCAATATATGTTGCTTGCAAAAATATTTAGCCTGAATACCATCTAACTTTATTCAACTAAACCACAGAAAAGGTTTGGGTGGTCAGAAAGCAGTTTTGCTCGAAGTATAAGCAAATAATTTGCCTTTTTTTTTTGTCATGATGTGACATTTAATGGAAGTTAAACGGTTATTCTTGTCTTGTTTTTACTCAGACCTTCCAGCAAGATTAATTTTACATCACAGTAGCCAAGGAATCAAGTGTGAAACACTAACTTTAATTTATTATGAAGAAATTGTTTTAAATCACAAGTTATATGTAATGAGATGCAATGTACAAAGAGGAAAACTATAAAAGATAAATTTCAGTCCAAAAAAAACGTCCTACATTCATTTTTTTATAGTCATTTTTGCTTATTTGCTTATATAAAAAAAATTAGCCAAATAGCTTCAAAATGAAGGAACATGCAACTGCAAGACATTCTGTGTGTTCTGTAAAAGAATTAAAATGGATTTTTAAGTTAATGTACAAAATTTAAGACATCATAAGACATTCTTTCATCTTCAGAACACACATGAAGATCTTTTTAATGATTTTTATTACTTTTTAATGATCTTCATTTGTGTTCCGAAGATTAATGAATGTCTTTATGGGTTTGGAATGACATGAAGGTAAGTAATTAATGACAGAATTTTCATTTTTGGGTGAACTAATCTTTTAAGCAGCACAATCACAATAGTAAGAAATATTTTTAGAGCAGCAAATCAGCCGATTAGAATAATTTCTGAAGGATCATGTGACGAGTAATGATGCTAAAAATTAAATTTTGCCATCACATAAAATTACATTTAAAAATAAGTTAAAACCATAAACAGCTATTAAATTTTTTTTTTAATTCTGCCTAATTATTACCCTTTGTTGAAGTCGCTACCTGATTGCCTAATCTTTATCACACCCCGAATCCTAACCCCTCCCCCACAACTACTAATAATCTGACGGGGTTGAAATTCGGAACAACACCTGCAAACACGTCCTCTAAGTAATCTAATCCCGTCCGGAAAGGATATCTGGGATGTTGTGACCTCCATGAGTCCCTATGGAGGGACATTAAAACGCTTAATGTGAAAAACGCTTAACGTGGCTTGTTTTAGACAGTGATGTAAACAGAGACTCAGTAAACACCTTAATAATAAACCATACTATGTACAGAAAAGCAGATGAGCCCAGAATATGAATTTGATCTTTTAATATCACTGTAGTACATTTACTATAATAGGAAAACGTAATTGCGTCATATTCTGGGCTCTGCTTTTCTGTAGGCCTACATGGTTTATTATTAAGGTGTTTACTGTATTGTCACTATATTGTCTTCGTCAGCTATATTCACTGTTAGATTAGATCGACTGCACTAGCTATTCATTCGAATCATAGCATGCTGAGGAAATAAAGTTAAAACCGTGTAAACGCAACAAGAACAGCAAAAGCATGTTGTACACACTTTGAAACCACAGCATGTGATCTTACAATAAATAGACCGTTCTCGTTCGTTGGAGTTGAACGCAAGTCTAGTTATCGTTCTTGGTGTGAACGGGCCTTAAGTGTTTTAGAATGTCCCCCTTGCTAGCATGTTCTGGCTAACATTTTATGACATTCATACAGGCATTTCCTCCTCTGTTAATAACAAACTAGGGCTGCACGATTAATTGCATGCGATTAATCGTGCAGCCCTATAACAAACTCAAACATTGTTTGCAAAACTGATCCAGTACTCAGTGCTTTTTGTAGGCTAACCTATTCTTTCTGCTGTTAGCAAATTCAAAAGATTTTGTTTAAATGTGTGATTTATATCATCCAAGAAGCTAGCCTATGTAATCAAACAACCTGTCTTTTCTATGTAGTAATGATACAAACTCTGAGACATTTAGAATCTGTTGATGTTTTTTATATACAAACCCGATTCCAAAAAAGTTGGGACACTGTACAAATTGTGAATAAAAAAGGAATGCAATAATTTACAAATCTCATAAACTTATATTTTATTCACAATAGAATATAGATAACATATCAAATGTTGAAAGTGAGACATTTTGAAATGTCATGCCAAATATTGGCTCATTTTGGATTTCATGAGAGCTACACATTCCAAAAAAGTTGGGACAGGTAGCAATAAGAGGCAGGAAAAGTTAAATGTACATATAAGGAACAGCTGGAGGACCAATTTGCAACTTATTAGGTCAATTGGCAACATGATTGGGTATAAAGAGCCTCTCAGAGTGGCAGTGTCTCTCAGAAGTCAAGATGTGCAGAGGATCACCAATTCCCCCAATGCTGCGGCGAAAAATAGTGGAGCAATATCAGAAAGGAGTTTCTCAGAGAAAAATTGCAAAGAGTTTGAAGTTATCATCATCTACAGTGCATAATATCATCCAAAGATTCAGAGAATCTGGAACAATCTCTGTGCGTAAGGGTCAAGGCCGGAAAACCATACTGGATGCCCGTGATCTTCGGGCCCTTAGACGGCACTGCATCACATACAGGAAATGCTACTGTAATGGAAATCACAACATGGGCTCAGGAATACTTCCAGAAAACATTGTTGGTGAACACAATCCACTGTTGCCGGCTAAAACTCTATAGGTCAAAAACTAAGCATATCTAAAAATGATCCAGAAGCGCAGGCGTTTTCTCTGGGCCAAGGCTCATTTAAAATGGACTGTGGCAAAGTGGAAAACTGTTCTGTGGTCAGACGAATCAAAATTTGAAGTTGTTTTTGGAAAACTGGGACGCCATGTCATCCGGACTAAAGAGGACAAGGACAAACCAAGTTGTTATCAGCTCTCAGTTCAGAAGCCTGCATCTCTGATGGTATGGGGTTGCATGAGTGCGTGTGGCATGGGCAGCTTACACATCTGGAAAGGCACCATCAATGCTGAAAGGTATATCCAAGTTCTAGAACAACATATGCTCCCATCCAGATGTCATCTCTTTCAGGGAAGACCTTGCATTTTCCAACATGACAATGCCAGACCACATACTGCATCAATTACAACATCATGGCTGCGTAGAAGGATCCAGGTACTGAAATGGCCAGCCTGCAGTCCAGATCTTTCACCCATAGAAAACATTTGGCGCATCATAAAGAGGAAGATGCGACAAAGAAGACAGTTGAGCAACTAGAAGCCTGTATTAGACAAGAATGGGACAAGATTCCTATTCCTAAACTTGAGCAACTTGTCTCCTCAGTTCCCAGGCGTTTGCAGACTGTTATAAAAAGAAGAGGGGATGCCACACAGTGGTAAACATGGCCTTGTCCCAACTTTTTTGAGGTGTTGATGCCATGAAATTTAAAATCAACTTATTTTCCCCTTAAAATTATACATTTTCTCAGTTTAAACATTTGATATGTCATCTATGTTGTATTCTGAATAAAATATTGAAATTTGAAACTTCCACATCATTGCATTCTGTTTTTCACAATTTGTACAGTGTCCCAACTTTTTTGGAATCAGGTTTGTACATACAATATCTTGACTTGGTGTCCTGGATACTGACCTTTTTTTTTAAACAGTATATGATTATGGTAATGGAACTGTTTCACATATTCATGAATGTGTATCTCAGGCCACATCCACAAAGTCCATAAATCAAAAAACTATGCATGGGCATTTGTTTTGGTGTTGCCACCCCTCACAGTCCACATCACACCCATTTGCCACCCTATAAAATATAAAGGTGCCTCTGTTTTTTTATTTCAGCATAACCTGCTTAACAAAAACCCATAAAAAAAAAAATCTATTTCCCTGTATGACGAAACTGATCTAATGCTTAAAATAAACATGAATCATTTCCCTTTGGCAATTGTTGGTGTTGCAATGATGAACAGAATCACTGGTGACGTGGTGCCCTATCTATAATCATGTCTGGAAATGTTCTTCATATTTGTTCTATTGAATACAATGTTGAAGACAAAATATTGCCCAATTCAAATGTAAAGTTCATGTCATCATAGCACAGAAGAGAAAATAAAATCATGAAGTTGAAAATTTAAACTTTTGAATTTGAACATTTTTAGTAGCCTATATAAATCTGTAAACAGATATTTTTTTTGAAAAAGAACTTTCATCACAAAATATGAAAATAGTTACCTAACCTCTTGACCAATGATTTTTCATTACTTTTTTGTTTGTTCATGATTTTTGTTTATCATCAAAAAAAGAGAGATTTTGCACTTACAAAGACCAATTTTGACACAAATTAATATATATGGCTTAGTATTATTGTATAAATATTAATTTGCTATAGAAATGTCAATGGCTTTAAGATTGTATTAATGTCCATGAAATTTCCAGGCTCAGAAATTACAGTTTTAAAATTCTATTATAATTCCAGGTTTTAATGTTTTACATGACTCTGGGAACCCTGTATGAATCAAGAAGCTTTTGGTGGTATAGAAATATCAAATACTCTGTAGTTGTTACCTTAACGAACTAGTCATTAATATTAATCTCCAATAATGCCAAAACTGGATCCACCTAAATTCCTGGGAGGAAACAATGACTCCTTTTTACTGTTCTTGTTAGCGTTGTGTTTTATATCAGAGAGACGTGAATGCAAACAGTGTTGTAATGATCATGAGGTGTGTAGAAGAGAACCCCCTCCTCCTCTGCTTCATCCCTCATATTTAACCTGATCATCTACCAGATTCACACATCTGACACCCATTCTTCAGGATTACTGCTATTGTTCCTGACTGTTTAAAATTTTTGTTTTTTCCAAACATCAGGTAGGTTAACGCTATTTCTTTTTAATTAATATTAGTTTCTCTCTTTGTTACATACTACAAAATGACTCTTCAGTAATAATACTATAATGCAGTTTTCCCATATTAGATGTAATGCAATCTTCAGTTAATTTCTCTCTATATGTGTACTTGTATAGTTATCTTTGTGAGGGTCTGAGTGGAGGGATGAAAATGTGAGTATTGGCCGGTATTCAATCTGTTACACCTTTAAAGGGCTGCTTGAGGCTTAAGGGTTGTTTTAGGGATAATCATACAAACGTATGTGTGTGTATAGCCTGTATGTGTGTGGTGCAGATTATTATGGAGAATATTGTCTCCCTAGCTTTTGGTTTTCTTCTAAGTATCCTGTTAATGTAGGCTACAGCAAGTGAGAGAGGATTGGCTCTTCAAATTGAGGCAAAAGTTGATCGGTTGCTCCCACGTGTGTACTGTCCAATGGCATTTTACCACTTGATTGACAAATAGATAAAGAAAAGCATTTGCCAAATTCTTTTTAAAAAAGCGATTTAAATGCGCATTTAAAATGATTTACTAATGTACTTTTTATTGTTTTATTGATCTACGTTTTAAAAAATGAATTAAATAACCCATTTCAAATTTGTCTATTTAGTCATACATTCAAAAAAGATTTTTAAAATGTATTGTTTTATAGTTTTATTAAACTACATTTAAAAACAGGAATTAAATAAACAACTTTAAATGTCTATTCATTTGCCCATATAAAAAGTGATTCATTTATATAGATTTTTATGTTTGAATTATTAAATTAATTAATTGATTCTTCGTTTTATTTTTAAGTGGCACTCCTGGTCCTCCATATTCTTGTTCTCGGGTGCAGTTGAGGCCCTTTCACAATGAACGCGAAATTCGGCGCAAATTTTCGCCGTGATATAGGGTGACCAGACGTCCCGTTTTTCCGGGACAGTCCTGAATTTCAGCTCTATTTGTCCCGACTTAAGAAAAAAAATTATGTTTTGTCCCGTATTTCATCTTTCCTAAAAATTTAGTTACAACTGGGTGATTATTGAACGAGTAGTATAGTGTTCTGTTAGGCAAGAACAGCCCCATCAATTCATCGTAGAACCATCCAATCACAATTCGTTATCGATTAGGCGGAATCGCGCTGAATGACACAGACCAGAAGCACTCTCCCTCCCTCGTGCTCTCTTTTTCTTTCCTTGCGCGCGACCCCAGTTCTCTCAGACAGCACTCGATCAGTTCTCCTTGCGCCTGAATGGTCAAATGCACACATAGCTGTCAAAATGTCCATCATATTGAGTATCTCACGTAAATAATGTCGGTTTTATTGCTTAAGTGGATGTAAACAGGTGGGTGAAAATCAGATATGTGTCAGTATATTACTATCATGGATTCTGTCTTAAAGGGACAGTAGCCTAATTAAATATTTGTCTGTCATAAATGTTAATAAAACAACAAAAGATGTCAAATAAATGTATACATGCTAAATAAACCTACTGCATCTGAAAAAGTTTATTTAATTTGTATCTCTATCATATTTGTTGTATTTTGTAATTTCTTTGTAAATTTCTATTTGTAAACAGCAATTATAGAGTGAATTCACGTTGAATGGGACACTTTTTCCGATTCATCTCAATGGCAAATAGTGTCCCAATCACCCTGAATTCACCCTATATATATATATATATATATGTGAAATAAAAATATCATGGTCATAATGCCCACCTCTTGCTCACCTGTCCCGTATTCCATCATGAGAAATCTGGTCACCCTACCACAATGACGCTCTTGAATCGAAACAATAGATCCCTATGGAGCCTTTCAAAATAATTAAAAGTAACATTCTGCTGTTGTAGAGTGTTGTGACTGCTGAGCTCAGTGCATTAAATCATTAACTAGATTAACGATTAACGACACAATGCAGGGGAACACTAATATATTTGTTCTCTTCTCGGCTGTAGGATTTGAAACCCTCTTCAACCAGCTGAAAATATGGTTCCCTTCCCTAAACGGAGATCTCCGTTCATCACAGCGCTCTTCCGTTTTATCATCATCTTTCTTTTTATGCTCCTCCAAAACGCAGTGATCTATACTGTACTCAAAACATCTGTTGATTCCACCAAAGGAGGTCTGTGCGCTTGTGATAAATGTGTCCGGGATCTGAACGATGATGACTGGTTCTTCATGCGGTTCAACCCCACAGTTCCGCCTCTGATGAACAAGAGAAACAGTGTGTTGAGGACAGATGTCTACAGGTGGTGGAAGGTAAATTAATTGCCCTAATGTGGGAATACAAGAAATGATAAACATATTAGTTATTTTAGTGCAAGTCGTCTGAGACGATCTGCAAGATGCCTAATGTGGGACAGTTGTGTCCAGTGCGGGACACTGAAAAGCCTATAAGATAAAATGCCAAAATCTATGATAGGCCTAAAAAAAAAAGTATATGAAAAGGCCAAAGTCAATTGATTAGTGTGGAATAGTAAAATCTTCTTAAGTTAGTAATTCTCATGGTAATCGAACATCATCAGACAAATGATACAATATGATAGTTTTGATGCATTTATTATAAAGACATTAAGCAACTATTATCATGTTCTCTATTATCATATTTCTATTTAACACAACATAGGCCATGTTATGTAATTAGAAAATAGTTAAATGCACAGTCAGAATTCCTGACTGTTCTCTAGTTCATTTTAGACAAACAGCTTGAACAAACTTTAGGCTTAACCTTTTAATAATCTGTATAAAATGTTTATGTTTGGGGTGCGGTTTAGGGACCTTACATTTATCTATAAAATGATAAAAGAGAAATTATACATATGTCTTTATGACATGAAAGATTCGTAAATACTTGATGTTTTTCGCTGTAAAAACACAATAATGCTATGTTTACATGCTGCCAATACGTCCGTATTGTACGTTTCAGCCCCTATCCAAACATACAAAAATTTACGTTTTGTGTCTTTGAAAGTTACGTATTAATATCTACTCATTAACAAGGAGATCAGGCTGTATAATCACTGATGCTGTCTGCGCTGGATACAGTATACAGATGCATGTTCAGTTTCTGACAGGCGGAGCAATGAAGAGAGGGGTGGGTTTGTTTGGGTTGATTTCAAATATCAACAAAGTCCAACAGCGTTTTTGAAATATTGCTTACCCCACCTTTAAGTAAATTATCTCATAATGCTTTGCCTGTAAATGATGGTTTTATATGGAAAATGTTTTCAAAACACCCATGTGCAATAACGAGTGGGCGTTGATATTGTTTCTGCAATGATGTTAGCCAATCATAACAGTGGCCATTTACTGACTAAGCCTTAAAGGAGCCGCCCCTTAAAAATAGATCATTTCATACAGAGGGTCAGAATGAGGGTTGAAAATAAAAAAATTTCCGCATACAAGTTTTTTTTTTTCTTTGTGTGTGTGTGTGTGTGTGTGTGCAAAAAAACTTTATTAACCTAATAAGTGAACCTCAGGGAAAATATTAAAATAATAAAAAAAATCCATGTCATGACCCCTTTAAAATATGTTTTCCCAGTGAACGCTTTTTTTTTCTGAAAGCTCTTAAACCCGTTCATGTGTTTTAACATTGGTTTAGGGTCTACAATCTGAATCCTCTAAAGTCAACTACACAGATGTGGTGGACACATTGTTTTCTCTGTTCCCCGATGAAGAACACTACTCAGACGCTGGTCCAGATCGCTGCAGAACCTGTGCTGTGGTGGGAAACTCTGGGAACCTCCTGGGATCCCATTATGGTCAACTAATAGACAGCCATGACTTTGTAATAAGGTATGTTATTTTCTATTTTGAAGTCTCGACAATGTATACAACCAAAGATGATTGTTAAAAATGCATCATCATGCTCTTACCTCAGGATAAATAAGGGTCCAACAAAAGGTTTTGAGAATGATGTGGGATCTAAGACCACTCACCGGATTCTGTATCCTGAGAGCGCTGTGGATGTGGATAACTCCACTCATCTGGTGCTTCTGCCCTTCAAGATTACAGACATGCGCTGGCTCATCAGTGTCTTCACCACTAGACACATCACAAGGTACAATTATTTCATCAATACACGCTTACAGGATTATTTAAAAGCTTCCAGACACGCATCTTTCACATTTTATGGCAATTATCTTAATGTAGTGAATCTTTGTTCCTCAGCACTTATATTAGAGTGAGACCTACAGTAAATGCAGACAGAGACAAGGTAAAAATTAAATCTGTCAATCAATATATATCTTTCAACATTCATATATTGATCTGTATAGTTTTTGTTAACAAATGTCTTAAAAATAAGCATGATTAATCAGAATCACTTGAAGTGTACACTCTTTAAGAATAAAAGTGGGTTTTCACAGCGATTCCATAGAAGAAACATTTTAAGTTCTTAAAATAATTTTTTCTTAGTGTGTAAAACATTTAAAAAATCTACAGAACCTTTTTCCACTATAAAGAACCTTTTGTGCAGTGGAAAGGTTCTTCATGGAACCATTGATGCCAATAAAGAACCTGTATTTTTAAGAGTGTATTGCATAATTATTTTGATTATTCTGTAAGGTGATGATCATCCATCCTGCATTCATGAAATACATCTATGAGAGCTGGCTGGAGAATCATGGCAAATATCCTTCTACTGGCTTCCTTACATTAATATTCGCCCTGCACATCTGTGATCAGGTAAGTTTCGTCTCTTATTTCAATTCCTCCAATGTTGTCTCTGATCTGATTTGCATAAAAAAAGACACACCACAGTTTGCTTTGTTTTTACATGCCATCTAAAGGCGGGCAATCCATCATGCCATGTCACATGATCATATAAATAAAAATAAGAAAATGTCAAAAGAACAGCATTTATTTGAAACATTATAAATGTCTTTACTTTAACTGGATCAGTTTAATGCATCCTTGCTGAAGAAAAGTATTAATTTCTTACTGACTCCAAGCTTTTGAATGGTAGTGTATCTTATAGTGCATATTACAAATATTCATATGCAGACTTAGTGTGCAAAATCCAACAGACCATCAATGAAAATCATGAATGTGTCATACAGTATGTGCCATCTGAAACTGTGCTGTCAACATTGATGGTCATATAAGGAAGTTTTAATGTGTAAATAAATAGTAAAATGAGATCCATCATATTTGCTCTCGATAGTCATCAGTGAGAAATTAACCTTCACAGAGCTGGATATGTTGTGGTTAGTGTTTGTTTGCTTATCAGCCCTCTATTACTGCACTAGCAAGTATGCACATGCACAAGCTCATTTAATTTTTAAATGTTGGTTTGATAAAGTGCATTGCAAACACTGATGTCTTTATTTTTCAATCTCTCACGCAGGTTAAAGTTTTTGGGTTTGGAGCTAAAAGTGACGGACAATGGCATCACTATTTTGACAGAAGTTTGACTCACTTCAGCAGAGGTGTTCATGGTGGAGACTTTGAAAATAAAACCATAAATGAGCTTCTGCTGATAAACAAGATTTCTATGCATAAAGGGTGGTAATGATGACATTTTTCTCAGTATTACGTACTTGGTAAAGGCTTTTGATGAACTTTTCAAAAGCCTGTATTTTGAAAACAGAATTATTTATGTGAATATTTATTTATTATTTACCTGTATTTAACCAGGCATATCAATTAAGAACAAGTTTCTTATTTTCAAAGGCCTGGCAAGAGCATATTGTTCTTATTAATGGAGAAAGTGGAACAATTAGAAATGATTAAAATAAATACAGTATATTACATCAGAAGGTAAATAAAAAAGATGGTATATTTTCCAAACAAAACTGTTTTACGTGTATATACATCCTTTAATACGATTCTGTAAAGTTATGCATTTCTGTATTAAATTATTAAAGTATTACATTTTCACCTTTTTTGATGCCGATTTTGTTTTCACATGAAACATCAAATGTAATCTTAGCTAGAGGAGTTTCACATAAATTGTCAAACTATTCTATCAAGCACTGTTTTTACATTGGAAAGCTTCCTTTTTACTTCTGACGGTACACGTTTAACACACATTCTTTAATTTAATCAGTAAATAATGTAAGGACTGCAGTCTTTGCCTCTCTAAGCAAATTTAAATATACTCTTGTCTGTATAGATATGCTAAAAATAAATAAAGTGCCTCTATAGGTTTTAGTTTCAGCCTAACCTGCTTCCTAAAGGGATAGTTCACCCAAAAATGAAAATTCTGTCCTCATTTACTCCCCCCCCCCCAAGTTGTTCCAAACCTGTATGAATTTCTTTCTTCTGCTGAACACAAAAGAAAGTATTTTGAAGAATGATGGTAACCAAACATGACTCCATGACTCTTGAAACCCTGTATGAATCAAAAAGCTTTTGGTGGAATATAAATGTCAAATACTAGTTGCTACCGTTTGTTAATCTCCAATGATGCCCAAACTGGATCCTCCTCAATTCCTGGGAGGAAACAATGACTCCTTTTGACTGTTCTTGTTAAAGCGTTGTGTTTTATATCAGAGAGACGTGAATGCAAACGGTGTTGTAATGATCATGAGGTGTGTAGAAGAGAAACCCCTCCTCCTCTGCTTCATCCCTCATATTTAACCTGATCATCTACCACTAGATTCACACATCTGACACCCATTCTTCAGGATTACTGCTATTGTTCCAGATTGTTTAAAAAAAAAAATTTTCTTCCAAACATCAGGTAGGTTAATGCTATTTCTTTTTAATTAATATTAGTTTCTCTCTTTGTTACATACTGCAAAACAACTCTTCAGTTTGAACACTCATGCAGTTTCCCTAAATTAAATGTAATACAATGGGTCTTCAGTTCGTGTGTGTGGGTGTGTGTGTGTGTGTGTGTGTGGAGGGGGGGTTATCTTTGTGAGGACCAGTCTGATTGGAGTCATGACAAAGTAAGTAAAATGAGGACCTTTTGGCCGGTCCTCACTTTCTGACACCCCTTTAAAGGGCTGTTTGAGGGTTAAGACTTTGTTTTAGGGATAATGTTAGAAGGTTAAAGATAAAGGTAAAGGTTAGGGTTTGGCAATGTTTTGATGATTAAGTTTAGGGCAAAGGACTATAGGGATTGCATTATATCAGTGTTTCCCAACCCTGTTCCGGGAGGCAGACCAACACTACACATTTTTGAACTCTTCAAACACACCTGATTCAACTAATCAGCAACAAACACAATTATATCAATGAATGTCCTCACAAAGATAGTCATACAAACGTAGCTATATCGCCTATGTGTATATATTATGTACCCCATATATTAGGGAGAATATTATCTCCTTGTGGTTTTCTCGAGTATCCTGTCAATTGCTATATCAACAACATCCAATGACAGTCGTGTGTCGCATTGCCTACAGCTTCGCTTCACACACCCATCTTTCGCGCTTTGTTTAGACTACATCATTTTAACGCTTATTCAAATGCAATAAATAATGTGAAGGTCCAAAATACTGGACAAACCGCGCTCCTAGTTGATATAATGAGGAACGCAACTTCAGTTTAGGTAGGGTGACCATATGTGCCATTTTCCCAGAACGCATCCTGTCCAGGATTTCTAAATTGCTTAAAATGGCTTGAGCCCTTGCCTCTTTAATTGTGAAAGTGGTCATATCGATGTGCCCCCGGAACGCGATTTAGGAGCGCGATTTCTACACGGAGGTCTGTGCAAGCCACTGTTCTTATAGATCCAGCCTTCTCGCAAGCCACGATTGGTTGATTATGTATAATGCATGCTATTGGTCAAATTATTTTTCAGTCGTTTACCTTCCGCAAATATGAAAACAAAACCAAAACTGGGACATTTTATGCAACTTAGAAATCCTGGACAGGATGCGTCCTGGGAAAATGGCACATATGGTCACCCTAGTTTAGGGGCACAAACACCTTTTTTTCTGTCCACCGCTGGCGTTTCTTGTTCTCCGGTGCAGACAGTTAGCTACTTCACCTCGAAATTTAGACCAATCAAATATAATGAAGATGGGGAAAAAATCCTATGAGATGATTTATTAAGATAAATAATGTACACTAAAAATGAAGGCTACTGGTAATTTTCTGTCACGACATTATCCATTAGCCTATACGGACATTTCCATAACCCTCAAACACAACGCAGTGCAAAATTCAAAACAGGTAAACAGACCTACGGAAAAGGCCATATTGTCATGTTTAAGAGTGTAATAATAAATTGCACACTAATGTATTTTTTCTCTTCTCGGCTGTAGGATTTGAAACCCTCTTCAACCAGCTGAAAATGGTTCCCTTCCCTAAACAGAGATCTCCGTACATCACAGCGCTCTTCCGTTTTAGCATCATCTTTCTTTTTATGCTCCTCCAAAACGCAGTGATCTATACTGTACTCAAAACATCTGTTGATTCCACCAAAGGAGGTCTGTGCGCTTGTGATAAATGTGTCCGGGATCTGAACGATGATGACTGGTTCTTCATGCGGTTCAACCCCACAGTTCCGCCTCTGATGAACAAGAGAAACAGTGTGTTGAGGACAGATGTCTACAGATGGTGGAAGGTACGTGACTTCTTTCTGGAGGTGTGAAAATCAAGGGACTGAGGTTGGTTTGATAACAGTTAATAAATATAATAACTGGGTCATTCATTTGCAGAAAAAAAGAAAAAAGTTTTACAAACATGAAAATCATCAGCTCAAGTGTAGGTTGCCATATGGAGTATAAATTAAGGACATAACCACCATTGAGGGGTATAATGTTCCCCAATGTTCATATTAGTGTTCAGCAAATATGTGTTTTTCAATGGCTGATTCTTAAAAAGATTACATTTGGTTATCTGCAGTCTTGAATATGTGGATGATATAATGACATCAGGCAACAGTAAAGTCTCGGGACTGGCCGTTTTAATAATTTAAAAAACGTTATAATCATTTTAAAGGCTTAAAGTGGTTCAGATTAATCTCTGTGTCACAAATTATTTATGTTAGTAAAAATCATAATGTCTGAAATAGGATAATTTGGTTTAAATAAACTTTATGACACAAGTGAAAAACTTTAGTCATGAATTTAAAAAGTAGAAACACTTCTGTGACATTAAATTACTTTCTTTTCTGTTTTTTTTTTTTACTTATGAACAAAGGTATATTTCACCCAAAAATGAAAATTCTGTCATCATTTACTCCTCCTCAAGTTGTTCCAAACCTCTGTGAGTTTCTTTCTTCTGCTGAACACCAAAGAAGATATTTTGAAGAATGTCGGTATCCAAACAGTTGATGGCCTCATTGACTTCCATAGTATTTTTTTCCATAGTATTTTTTTTATGGAAGTCAATGGGGCCCATCAACTGTTTGGTTACCAACATTCTTTAAAATACTTTTTTTGTGTGTGTTCAACAGAATAAATAAATTTATACAGGTGGAACAACTTGAGGGTGAGTAAATGAAAATTTTCATTTGAGTGAACTATCTGTTTAAGCATTCACCTGCATCTTACCATTTGTTCCACCAGCGATTTTGAACAAATAATGAAAATTGACCTATACATGTGCTCTGTTAGTGGTCTGAGGATTCCCACACGCCTTTTAATATCTCAAGAAGTAGGCCCTTACTTCAACCCATTTTAAGAGACATTTCTTCTCAGATATTCTTAATAAAATATCTCAACTCTTTTACCAGTTCAGAGATTCCAGTAAAAGGATTTCCCAGAAGCTGACGTTCTGATTGTTGAACACATGGTGGGAGCACAGACCAACAATTTTCTGTTATTTGTGTGTGTGTGTGTGTGTGTTTCAACAACGTGTCCTTTATACAAAGACACATATATTAATGTATTTTTCTTTTAATCAATGAAAATAATGAAAGTAATTAAAAATTAACAGTTAATTTATCACCTTTCTGAAAAGTGTATTTCTGATTCTTTATAAAATAAGATAAATAATAACTGTCTACTGGGCTTTAATTAGGTCAAGAACAAATTATAAAAACTGAAAGGAATTAAGTTCTCTCAATTTCTCAAATTCTTATTTTATTCTAATCTCTGCAGAAACAACGGCACCATTTTGATATAATTTAGTACTTTTTATTATTTAAAGTATTCTTTACTATATAAACTATTTTGTTGTGGAATACTTTGTTGGCCAACTTTAAACAAAGTTTAATGCAATTTATGTTATCATCGTTTTCATTTTATTTTAAAGGGGTCTTGACATGAGAAATCAAATTTGCCTTGATCTGTTAACATATAACAGGTCTTTGTACTATTAAATCAACCTGCAAACTTCATAGCTTAAAATGTCCTCCTCATTGTAAACAAAGCATTTATTTAATTAAGCTCCAAAAATGTCTCATTTTGATAGGATCGGTGATGTCACATGGGCAAATATATTTGCATAAGCCTCCCTCCAGAGGAAGACATCAACAAATATACCAGTGTTTTTATTGTGGGGAATATAAACAATTTTTACTGTGGGGCCCCCCTGAAATGCGTTTGGGCTAGTTTTGGGCATGGGTGGGTTTTGTTGTGAAAACCTGACAACCCTGGAATATACGTCATTGCATCATAGGCCCCACCCACTGGTGTTCAGTTGCTTAATGGCTGACACTTGCCTACACTGGATATGAGCATTGTGTCAAAAGTAAATAGAACCCATCATAATCACTGACACTGTCTGCACTGGATAAGTATACAGATACATGTTCAGTTTCTGACACTCCACGCGCTTGAGTCTGAAAAACAGGACAAATGGAAGAGTGAAAGAATGTTCGCTCTGACACGTCCCGTTTAAACAACTGGTTTGTGTCTCTGTACAGACTCTAGAAAGATCCCAGTGTCAAAAACAACTGAATGGCTTATTTTAATTGCGTTCCGGATCGAATTATGTTTATTCAGAGCATTTTGCTTTGTAAAGAGGCATAATGGAGAGCTCACAAAGAAAGTTCTGTTGGCAGATGAAGCAGCCAACTGTATTGGATCTGTATTAACAGCTGCATCACAAACCTTAAGTAAATGATCTCATCATAATACTTTGTCTGTAAATGATGGTTTTCTGCATATACGTTTTTTATTGTGCAAAAAACTTTAATATTATAATAAAAGCCATATCATTTGACTTCTTCACAAAGATTCTGAAAGCTCTTAAACCCGTTCATGTGTTTTAACATTCGTATAGGGTCTACAATCTGAATCCTCTAAAGTCAACTACACAGATGTGGTGGACACATTGTTTTCTCTCTTCCCCGATGAAGAACACTACTCAGATGCTGGTCCAGATCGCTGCAGAACCTGTGCTGTGGTGGGAAACTCTGGGAACATCCTGGGATCCCACTATGGTCAACTAATAGACAGCCATGACTTTGTCATAAGGTATGTTATTTTCTATTTTGAAGTCTCGACAATGTATGGAACATTGCAAGATGATTGTTAAAAATGCTCTTACCTCAGGATAAATAAGGGTCCGACAAAGGGTTTCGAGAATGATGTGGGATCTAAGACCACTCACCGGATAATCTACCCTGAGAGCGCTGTGGATGTGGATAACTCCACTCATCTGGTGCTTCTGCCCTTTAAGATTACAGACATGCGCTGGCTCATCAGTGTCTTCACCACTAGACACATCACAAAGTACAATTATTTCATCAATACACGCTTACAGGATTATTTAAAAGCTTCCAGACACACATCTTTCACATTTCATGCCAATTATCTTAATGTAGTGAATCTTTGTGTTCCTCAGCACTTATATTAGAGTGAGACCTACAGTAAATGCAGACAGAGACAAGGTATCTATCAAGAATCATATTAAAAATCATTAAAATATGCATGATTAAATCAGAATCACCTGGAGTGTACACGCTTAAGGGTAAAGGTTCCAAGAGGAGACAAACACACACCAAGAATGATAACTATAAAGATAACTATAGCCTAATGATAACTAGCATCCACACCAGCAGACAATATTGTTCTGTTTATTCTGTAGTTTTGTCTTCTGCAGCTTTAAATGCTCATGGTCTTTAAAGCACGATGGAATCTGATTGGCTGTCAGTGTTTTTATGGTTCATCAGCTAGAAAAAATCATTCTGAAAGTGATTCCAATGATATTTCTCTGTGCCGTTGTCATTATAGTTGTAGTGTGGAGTTTGCTATTATTTTATATTTAGAATTGTTTTTAGAGCGATATCTTTATAGTTGTCGTCCTTGGTGTGAATGGGCCTTTAGTGTGAAAATCATTTTAAAAACCTTGTCCACTATAAAGAACCTTTTGTGCAATCATGGAACCTTTGATGCCAATAAAGAACCTGTATTTTTAAGAGTGTATTGATTATTTTGATTATTCTGTAAGGTGATGATCATCCATCCTGCATTCATGAAATACATCTATGAGAGCTGGCTGGAGAAACATGGCAAATATCCTTCTACTGGCTTCCTTACATTAATATTTGCCCTGCACATCTGTGATCAGGTAAATGTTTTGTCTATTTTTTCAATTCCTCCAACTTTTGTCTCACAGAGCCAGACTTTTTACTATTGGCATGAAGTCTATTCTGTACTTTGCAAGAGACAATCTGATTGACACGTAAAAGGACCAACATTGTTTTGCTCTATGAATCATGTTTTGGTTTTACATTCCATTTAGAGGCATGTCAATCATGCCATTCGTTATTCATTATTGCACAAGCTTAACTTATGAAACAAGGCATAGTAAACTGTTCTGTTTTGAAGTATTTATTTTTATCTGTATATCAAGTTTTATTACTAATAAATAATCCATTTTATGCAGATGCTGACACAGACATGCATGCAATGTGAACGGTGCACAATAAAGGGCTTGGATAATCCAGCTGTTATGAACATACTAAAAATCTGTAATATTTTGACTCTTGCATGGGAAACTCCTCAAGCAAACTATTTAAATAGCCCCCATAAAGCCAGAAGATTGTAAAAAGGCTTTTATAACTGTCCTCTGGCTTTTTTCTGGCTTATAAAGTCAATGGTGTTATGGCCAAAATGTGGTCAATAAAGTCCAAAGTAATGCTTAGGATATGTCACAGATGTTATCTCATATTTGAAACATTCTCTCCCCATATGTCGATTGTTCTTCTGTAAATGTTAACCATACATTTTTATCTGATTTTAAATATTTATCTTGAGTCACCACTTAAATTTGCAAAGTTTTACCTGCTGACCACCTGTCACCAAGATTGTGGGCCTTCTTCAAACAGAAATACAACTTGAGAGAAAACAGACTGATTTATTTTTCAGATAGAATTACTTTCTATTATTCATTATACACTGAAATCTTTGGCATTAGCTCTTATGTGTTCATGCTAGAGAAGTATGCTATGACGCTGGTTTAATGACAAACCGTTCTTCTAAATCAAATAATTTCAATTAATCGCTGATCCTGTTCATACATGCAATGTAAACAGTGCACAATAAAGGGCTCGGATGTTTCAAAGACCCAATGCATCCTTGCTGAATAAAAGTGTTAATTTCTTACTGACTCCAAGCTTTTGAATGGTTGTGTACTTGTAGTGCATATTACAAATATTAAGATGCTAAATGCAAATTAAAGTTTGATTTGCAGATAGTGATGATGGTAACTGGAGCGTGACTTAAGGGTGTGAATTTCTACAGAGCTGGATATGTTGTGGTTCGCGTTTGTTTCCTTATAAGTCCTGTATTACTGCACTAGCAAGTATGCACATGCACAAGCTCATTTAACTTTTAACTGTTGGTTTGATAAAGTACATTGCAAACACTGATGTCCTAATTTTTCAATCTCTCACACAGGTTAATGTTTTTGGGTTTGGAGCAAATAGTGACGGACACTGGCATCACTATTTTGACAGAAGTTTGACTCACTTCAGCAGAGGTGTTCATGGTGGAGACTTTGAAAATAAAACCATAAATGAGCTTCTGCTGATAAACAAGATTTCTATGCATAAAGGGTGGTAATGATGACATTTTTCTCAGTGTTACATACTTGGTAAGGCTTTGAATGAAAACTTTTTAAAAGCCTGCATTTTCAAAACAGAATTATTTATGTGAATATATATTTATTGTTTATTTACCTGTATTGCAGGTATATCAATTAAGAACAATATTCTCATTTAAAATAGCCTGGCAAGAGCATATTGTCCTTGTTAGCATATTGTCCTTAACAGAGATAATTAAAAATAAATACAATATATTGCATCAGAAGGTAAATAAATATATTAATATCAAGTAATGAATGGTATATTTACCAAACACAATGGTTTTATGTTTATGTCCTTTGATTCTGTGAAGTTACGCATTTCTGTAAGGTATTATTGTTAAATTAAATTTTCACT
>RJVU01042532.1:1540927-1565620 GCA_003731715.1 Anabarilius grahami
ATTTTGGATGCTTTTGAGACTCTTAGCATGCTTCAAATTGTATGAAACTTGACACACACATCAGGATTGTTATCCAGTAGACATGGGCAAAGCCTTAGAAATGGGCAGGGAGGAGGGGCTCTATAGCGCCACCTTATAGTGCAGTAAATGTAGAGTGAATTTGACATAGACCTTTGATGTTTAACCGCTTTAACTGCCTATTGCCCACTGTGCACAGCTGACCTGAAGCCACCGGGGTGGCGGTGCCACCGGCTTGGGCCCGCCATCGCTGCTCGCAGCTATATTTGTATTTGTAATTTAATTTAATGGCCTTTATGTAAACTTACATAAAACAATACATGCGCATTTATAATATAATTGACCCTTTATAAGGGTTTTGGAAGTTGTATATGAAAACAAAATATGTTTGTGAGATTCAGGGCAGGATATCACATCTCAACTCCAATATTGAATCCTCCTGCCACCTATAGTGACCGAAACTAGCTCCAACTACTTCAAGCCATCTGAAATTGAAGCCAATACTGTATATTTATAAGATAATAATGATTTAAATGAGAAACTTTAGTGATCTCTGTATAGAAACTCTCACAGGAAACAATAAAAAGCTTGAGACAAGGGTTTTTCCACCGATGACTACCTGATGCAATTGTGTCAATAAAACCCAGCAATAAAGGAACTGAACGTCCTCACATGACACATTAGTTTGTCAATTTGCCAAAACTTGTTCCTGTAAGTCACCCAAAAAATTTGTATAAATGACTGATCAAGTCCAACCATGAAAATCAAAGGACGAGGAGGAACAATGGCTACCGACATTGAAAACAACATAAAAATGTTCACTAATGCTATAAAAACTGTGCAAAGATTTTAAGATACATAATAAAATCACAAAATGGTTTCTTTTGTAATACCATTGGCAAAGTAGGTTCATATAAATCCCCCCCCCAAAAAATCACTATTTTGCAACCTGTATGAGATACAATGGTGTTAATGTTTGAAAGGTATGAATGAAAAGGTATTATGAAAAAGAAACATTGCCATTGAACTATTGACCATCATTCATGCTCTTAAGGTCCATTTACAAAAAGGATAACTATAATGATAACGATCAGGAGATTCAAAGTCGTCATCTGATGAGATGACTTCGGGAGATGTGTGTCACTTTCTTTAACTGTCCGTCTGGAAACAAAGATGCCGTGACACCAAACCACCTCACTGAAGAAACAAGCCGTTGTGTTTACAACTATGACAATGAGCCAACTGATATTTAAATAATTTACATTTGTGTATATTCAAGTAATTGCTTGTGTGTCAGATGATTCAATTGAAATACTGCGATTAATTGTTGGTAGGGTGACTAAACAAATAGAATAGTTCCAAATTATGTCATCAAAGATTTACAGGTATGTAATGATAAATGGGCTATACAAAGTAGAATGTAGTTGTCATGATGTGGCTGTAGTAACATGCACGATGAAAGTCTTTATTAAATCCACACAAATAACTCAGGAGATTGCTGGAGAAAACAATATATACAGGGCTTTAATACATGAGGAGCATAATTAATGTCAAATAGAAGTGTAATCAATATAAAAAAAGTAAACAAAAAAAGTAAACAAAAAAAGTCGAGGGTATTACTCTGGAGGAAGACGCATAGCAGGTGAAGGGCAGGAAATGGAGAAAATGAAAGAGGGAGAGACCATGACGGTGGGAGGAGCAAGGCGGGGACCCAGAGGGCAGCCAGGATGATGTTCCATGGGGAAGTTGAGAGAGGGAGGAGCCATGGTTGAGACTTTGCTGACAACACCAGGGGGACAGACCGATGGAGACAAGGCCAATGGAAGTGGAGCCAAAGGTGAAGACGGAAAGCTGACCAAACAACACCAATGGCTCAGGAGACCGAGGCGGAGCCAGGGTGCAAGAGAATTGCTGAATGGCAAAAATAACTCCTTTATTTTTTGGGAGATTCAGGGCAGGATCTCACTTACCACCAATATTGAATCCTTCTGCCAACTAGTGACCCAAACTTTTTCCAACCACTTCACAGCCATCTGAAATTCATGAGATCTCATATGAAGCCAGTACTGTTCACCTCAACCCTACTGGTTCATTACTACTTCAAGCCTATATATACCATTTATCTCCAAGTTCATTGAATTGTTTTGGCTCTTCTCCTATTTAAACACCTTTAATCCATGAATATAAAGTTTGTTTTCCTAGATGTCTTAATTAAAATTATTTGTAGGCAGTTTTTTTTTATATACTTATAAGAATAAGGTGTTTTTAATAAGGAAACTTTAGTGATCTCTGTACAGAAACTCTAACAGGAAATGGTAACACCCACAGATCACTCACTACCTGATGCACTTGGCAGGAATGAAGGAATTGAAACGATGTCATCACATGACTCATTAGTCTATCTGTTTGTTAATCAAAATCTAAATTCACCCCAAAAAAATATTTATAAAGTGATTGATCAAGTCCAACGATGCAAACCACAGAGGGCGAGGAAGAACAACAGACTACTGACATTGAAAACAACATAAAAACTTTCTTATTCTATAAAAAACTGTGCAACCATTATAAGATAAATAAAATCATAAAATTGGTTTATTTTGTAATACCATTGGCACAGTAGGTTCATATAAATCCAGCCATGGCACATTAGTCAATGTCAGTGGATGTTAAAATCGCTTTTTTGCAACCTGTATGTGATACAGTGGTGTTAATGATTTATATGTAGGAACTATTGTTTACATGAGAAGAAGAAACATTGCCATTGAACTATTGACAATTGGAGCCCTGCACGGGCCTCAAATCTAGGTCCTAGCCCGGCCCCGGCCCAGCCTGTGTCCGACAGCTTATCAGAATTCTCGGCCCATGAATATAAATCTGATCTTCAATTCCAGCAGCGTGATTTTTTTTTATCCCAAACCAGCTCAGCTGAAATCCTGCCCTGGAGCCAATTCTATTATATTTAATTGGCCATGTCAATCACAGTAATGATTGCCTACACCCAAAACTGATCCCTAAACCTTCCCGTCACTGTAAACTCGGGGGTGGTGATTTCCGCTGAACCGCTTGGGGGGAAGAAAAAAATAAAATAAAATCACGCATTCAAGCGCTATATGCAAGTTTAACGTTCATGTCAATGTCAATAAATGCAACAGATTTATCTAATTTCAATATCAAAGACTGAAATTGGCGAAAGAGCGGCATAGGCACTGGTAAGATCATTTAGGCTCATTACATTTAATGAAGATGTTTGTGTTTTGAGCGTCTGCGACTTTCGGTTTCATTTGCGTTAGTTTTCATTAGTTGGATTTCTGAAGAGATACTCAAACTCACCTGCGGCGATGCGTGTTGCAGTAACGGTGTCATATCTAGCTATAACATGTCATATAGCCTATAACACACTCTCACACATTTATTTTTTAACATTTTGAGAGGAGTGAATTTTACATAGGCCTATGTGGTTTCAACAACCAGGTGAATTTACACTTGTCCAGTTTCATCTGGAATGCGTCCCAGACCACCTCCTGAAGTGGTTTGAGTGATTGGATTTAAATCCTTCTCGAAAGCAATTCAGATGGCATTTTCACGATCAGATAGAAATCCGATCAGAGAAAACGCATGAAGTGACCAGGTGTAAAAAGGGCCCATAACTCAGCTGTGCTGATGGCACGCTCGCTGCTTCTGCTGCTGGCGGGGACACTAAACACAGTGCGAGCCAGTCTTGACAGTTGCTGTAGCATGGTCTCGTGTTGTTTCCACCAGTGCGGCACATAGTTTCTTTTAATTAATTAATGTCTAAAATATAAAAAGGAGAAGAAGCCTAAAACAGGCCTGAAGCCTGGCCTGCGTGTGAGCCATGACGTGAAAATTGCTTGGGGCATAAAGAAGTCGGGGCCTGATGGCCATAGACTGTAAAAAAAAAGATGGACGACGCGACGCCGCTTCAATTTTAAATATATAAATTATACACAAATTAAAATTCTACTTGTAAAATAATATTCTGTTTCTAGAGCAATAATATTTTTGAAACCGCAGTCAAGTTGAACTAACTTTACAGCAGATCGATTGCTGTAGGCAGTGCTCTTTAATTAGGTAACTAGAGTAGGATTAGTTTTGTCCTGATAATTATTATTGTATAAAAATAGTTAGTAACTGCCAGATAACGATTACCTGCTTTTTCTCGTCATGGCTAACGTTAGGCGTGTTATCTTGCTAATAGCCCAGATAGCACATGTAAGACGTCTATTAAAGATCACTTCATCTGGAAAGCATCTGCTGTTTACAAACATCTGATAGACGTCTTTAAGATATCAGTTTTACATACATTCTAAATCATAAACATCTTTAAGACATCTTCTAAACGTCTATTTGACATCTGACAGGAAACGTCCTATAGACGTATTGCAGATGAGCAAACACTCTAAAAAAATACGTCTTCCAGACATAAACACACACATCAAATAGACGTCTCCGAGATGTATGTGTGCTATCAGGGAACATTTAGTAATTAGCTTATAAAGCCCACATTTAATGTGACCGAAAAAAACTCAGTGATCCGTCAGATCCGTAGGTCGGTTAGTAGAGTTTACTGCTGAACAACTCCTTTTGTCAATGAGAAATAACACAGAAATCTCAGAAAAATAATAGTTATTTATTTATTATCTTCAATCTCCCCTCGAAGCTCCGACAGTCCTCCAGAGAAGCTGTCAATCAACTGTAATCATATCGTCACACCCCGTTTATATAGCATCAAATTGCTAGCTAAAATCAAACTTATAACGAAAACGAACTATTGAATATATATCAGCGTGATAACTACTACCTTAAATGACCAAAACCATCTTTCGGAAAATTTTATTGTAAGTGTAATTAATTTTATTTATTTTGACAAGTGCCGTTCGTTTGCATTGAGAGTGCGGGGTTTATGACTTGTACTGCATCAAGCCACCAGGGGGCGATCAAAGAGCCAGCTGCTTCACTTTTCCGGACGTATGAGGCACACCCGATCGATACTCAAATAAAAATATCGATACTAAGGTGTGTTTTTTTTTTTTTTACCAGTGATTTTGTTTAATTAACAATAAATTTAATGCATACAATATGCATTGAATTGGACAAATAACCTATGTTAGCGAATAATTGTGTAGTATAACTATTTTCCTGCTCATCTGAACACACGCAAATGCTGCAAGTCAGAACCAATCAATCACAGAAAGCGTTCGCTCACTGCCGACACTACATTCAAACGGCTGCATGCGTTTAATAATGTAAGAAACCATTGATGCTTTTGGGAAACTCAGCCCTGAACAATGCTTAACAGCAGACAGAACAACATAATATGTTTGGGTTATTTCACAACAAACAAAATGAAATAGTAACCTACATAGTTTTTGCAATTACATTTATTTAAATTGAACATTAAAAGTTCGTATTGATGTTCTGTTCTGTAACTACACTGTCAGAATACAAAGTTAGGATTTTATGGGTGCAACACCATGTCACTGTCAACACTGTCACTGGCAGTCCCTTATGAAAATGAACCATTACAGTGACCATAGTTCAGCTAAGCCTATAGTATTTGTAGATTTCCATGGTTACAACTACAAATAAACATTTTAACCATGTGTAAACAAAAATATAATCTAATAAATTGCAATTATTGAATGTTAAAATACCTTTCAAATATAATATTAAGTGGGTACCATTACCCATTTTACTCATAGTAATTCAATAATTTAAGGACTTAAATTATTAATAACTTAACTTAAATTCAGATTAGAGGTATGGTATCGGTATCGATTTTGGCCTTGAAAGTATTGGTATCGTATTGAAAACAAAATGGTAGACCAGGTACAGTTGGTACAGTGCTACAGATGAAACACCTTCAATAACTTGCGAACGCAACAAGTCTGATCTGTGAAATTTGCTTTGCACATGCGTATTAGCGCCCTCTTCGATCATGGGAAATTTGAAGTACATGCACTTCTCCAGTCAGAAGATATCGGCGAAAGTTTTTTTTCTAAGGAAATTTTTTCACTTCACCATGTCCCTTCCACATTGAATAGCTTCTCATCCTTACATGACTGTTGCTTTCACACTTGGTTCGATTGCCTGGACCGAACCCGAGTTCGATTGCTCCCCCCTCCCCCTGCCCCCACTGGACTGTGTTCACATTATATTATTTGGGTCCGACCCGCGGTTCGTTTGCGTCATCAAACCAGCAGCTGTTTACTACGTTGCTTAGTAACGATGGCGCAGGAGAAGGCGGCAAAATGCATAACGTTGCTCTCCTCATTTTTATATTTTTGTTTTTGAACCGTTGGTTTTGTTCATAACGGCTCTTGCGTCTATCTGCCGCGAATGTAGAATGCTGAAGGCGAGCAGAAATTAGAAAAGCTACGCTACAGCTCTCTGTTTGCAGCACGTCAGTCACGCACGTCGGGAAAGTGAGTGAAACATACAAAAACACACATTTTTATCAAATAATACGGCATTAATAGCGGTTCACTTCCGCAATTTGGTACCTTTGCATTCATATCAGAAGCGAACCGTACCGGAGTTCACTTGAACCGCACCCCAGACCACCCTTTTTAAGCGGACTCGGGAACGGTTCGCGGGTGCGCACCCGAGTTCAGAAGACAGTGTTCACATCATCCAAACGTACCGAACTCTGACGTCAATCGAACCCGAGTGCGCACCAAAAGTGCTGATGTTAACTTACATTTTCGTAAACCTTAATCTGTGCTCTAAAAACTGACATATTGCATGACTTTGTGTCATGCAAGGTCATCGTAAAATCTAGAGAAATGTTCGAGGTGGTCAGCGGGGTACAGTTGAGACACAGTGTCTCAAATGTACCCGCACCATAGAATCCTATTGCGGCAGATGCAGTTTAGTTGCACGATGTAAGATCACAAATTAATAGATTTCATCTGTTTTATTATTGCTGTTTGCAATTGTTCAATGTTTTTTTTACTGTTACTCAACTTTTCAACTGTTAATATTAAAATTATGAACTGAAATTAAATATTGGATCGCTGTTTGCCATTACTGTACAATGTTTTACAAATTAACTACTTTTAACTAAACAAATAATCAAATAAAATACTGAATGGAAACAAAAACTGTTGAATTCTCATTTTTAAAGGTATTTTACATTTGCAGTGAATTGGTTAGGCAGCTTTACAGCATTCCGGATGGGTGTCTCAACTGTACTAGGGTACTGTTCCAACTGTACCCGACATGGGTACAGTTGGAACAAAAAAGCTTCTTGTGTTTATGAGCTAATTGTGAAAAATATGACCTACTTATGGATGTTAATAATTAATAATATTTTAGTAGACAAGTAAAGGAAATGTCATTTGAAAAATCACTTCTTTTCAGTCCCTAGTTTTGGTGTGGTAATGGTGAAAGCAAAAAGTGTACCAACTGTACCTGGTCTACCCTATCGCCCATCCCTAGGGACAAGTCTGTGGCAAACCTCAAGTATTTTCTACATACCATTCAGAGCAAAAAGAAGATCGAAGCTATTGTCAGTGGCACAAAACTAATTTTATCTTTAGCTAAGTGCCTATTACCATCACAATCCAATCAGAATTTAATTAATAAATCATTTGACCGGACCTAACTGTTATATATAGTTTATATATTTAGATTACATGTGTTTGCGCACATGGTATCAGGTAGCAACGTATACCCACATGACGACAAAAATCGAGCGTAAATCGAGTTACCCCTCCCATTTCTGCTAGTTTTACTGAGATGTCTAGTCCCGTGCGAATTGGCCAATTAATATTACAGACGTCCTGAGGTAAAATTACTTAACTCCACCTTCCAATGTAAAAGTAATCCTGTCCGAATAGGGCTTAAGACATTTTTGGGAGATAGAGTGACAACTGAGATTTAAATGCATGATATATATTTTTTGTAAGTCGTCTGCTATACTTTTAACTCATGGATTTACATTACAAGCTTCAGAATTTCAAAATATTTTTTTGCCAAATTGCATTTTTTTTGCTCAGTTTAGGCCTCTGAATAAAATTGAGGTGGTTTTTCCTCATCAAGAAGCTTCCACATTCTTCTATATCATAATATATGAGCCATAAAAACCTAATGTAATGTATCAAAAAAACTTGATAAACTTTTTAAAAAATATATATATATAAAAAGTGTTTATTGAACTTTTATTGAAAATTAATTGAACTTATTTAATGTCAGGCTTTACAGGGTTAAATTTAAAGTTCAACTTTTAAAAGATTTTCTGAGATTCTCACGGAAAACACCAAACAAACACTTTAGATATCTGTCTAATTTCTCAAAAGTGTCCCATCACACAAACTCTGACCTTTACTCTGTATGTATCAATGACTTTAAAACATGTGCATCAGCACATATCTATTCTTCATTCACAGCCAAAGCTGCTATCTGTTTGAGGAGCAGGTTTATATGAAGATTTCCACACCGCCCAAAAAACCTGTTTTATGAGGACCTACAAACACCACATACCAAACTGCTTTCAGGCTGAGCTTTGTGGAAAGTCATGCATATTGTCACGCAAGAATTGTATTCAAATCATTGGATTGTAAAAAACAAAAAATTTATAATTTATAATTATAGTGTATAATCTGAAATAATTTCCAAACAAAGTTTCTAAAGAAAAAAGAAAAAAAAGGGACAAATGTAACAATTCCTTTCAAAGATTAAAAATGCGAATTGTTCTTAACATCTTGACTTCTCTACTTTCCTTCACATACAATATATAAAACACAAGCTATAACCATAACTTAACAGGTCTTCAATAGGTCATAATGTACCAATGATAACACTCTAATCTTCTAAATCAGTGCTATCGCAGTTTCATTAGAAGCAACCAGTTTGTTTTGTTGAAATTCCCTTAGGGCCTGCATGCTGTGGGAACAAGTATTATATATTGGCACAACTACAGTACTTTTTCTTATTCAAAGGCTGCATAGCAGGAGGATTTGTGGTGGTATGACAGTAAGATATGTGCTTTCATAATGACACAGTATTTGCCTTTGTGCAAAAGCTTAACAAGAAAAATTTGCCTCAAGTTATTTCCCTCTGAACACCTGAATTTTGTTTTCCAAGTACAGTTGCATCATGGTGTCGAACTCAAAGCTGCCACTATGAGCGCCGGTACGGAGGTTACGTGAGGTTTTCTCAAAGTAATGGTACCAGTTTCCATACTGATCAGCACCAAACCCAAATGTAGAAACCTGGACAAAAGAGAAGGCTAAAACATCCATACAATAATAAAATCTAAACAAAAAGGAAAATAAAAGGGAGCGGGATTTACCTGGTCACAGATGTGCAGGGCAAATATAATAGCGAGGAAGCCAGTCGATGGATATTTGCCACGTTTCAGCAACCATATCTCATGGACATACTTAATGAAAGCAGGATGTAGAATCATCACCTATGAGAACAACACGCATTAAAGGATTAGTTCATTTTAAAATGGAAATTACCCCATGATTTACTCACCCTCAAGCCATCCAATCCGAATACAATCGGAGTTATATTAATAATCACCCTGGTGCTCCCAAAATTTATAATGGCAGTGCACCTGTTTGAAGCTCGAAAAAAAGTGCATCCATCATAAATCTACTTCACACGGCTCCGGGGGGTTAATAAAGGCCTTCTGAAGTAAAGCAATGTGTTTGTGTAAGAAAAATATCCATATACAGTAGCGGTTTTAGGCACGGGCGAACCGGGCAGCCGCCCGGGGCGTAATTTTTTCGTGACACATTGGGGGCGGCAGCACGAGCAGATTTAAAAAAAAAAAAAAATAATAATAATAAAAAATAATTCCTCTGCGTCGCGAGGCGGTTTTTCATCATTTATATCATTTCACTGTGTGGAATTGGCAAATTGGCGCTCCCTGCAGCTGCCGGCGCCCCTGCTTGCTGAAAATGTACCATGCACAGAAGCTGTGTGTTGTGAGAGAAGTGTAAAAGGGGGTGGGGCGAGAGGCGTGGGCGACATTTCACCTCTGGGTCTCTCTCAAATGGAACGGACAGGGCGGGGGGGTGGACGGGGACGGGGGATCCACACTAGTAATATAATTAATAATAGGCTAAAGTCAGTCACACACCTCGACTTTCTTCCAAATAACGCACATTTCATTCATAATGTTATAATACAGGCCTATAGTTCCTGCAAATGAAACTAGGTAATACAAAACGATTATGCGGTCATCAAGGTGAATTGGTTTAGTCTTGACTTCTGGTCGTGAGTGACAGTTGGGGGGATGGGAAATCTGTTGATTGTCGAGTGCCAAATAAACAGAGATGGAGAAGAAAAGGTCAAAGCCATCAGGTGCCCAATTTCTAAAAAAAAGAAAAGAAGAAGAGGAGAAACGAGCAAAAGATAAAGGTATGCAACTATGTTCTCTCTCTCTGTATTACAGTATCCATTTCATGAATGAAGGGCTAATGTTAATTGGTGGTGGGTATAACTCTTTGTTAGCCTTTTTGCTATGATGCTTGCTATGCTTATACAACAATAATTTGGTTTCAACTCAATCACGAGATCTAATTTATAATATTGTGCTTTGCAATAAAACTGTTACAAGTTCAGTTATTTCCATCAGTTGGTTTAACGTTAGGCCCTGTAAATAACCAACGGCATTTTCAAATCTGTAGGTTAAAGATGAACATTTGCTATTTATTTGCTACACAGTATGCTAAGTATAGTTTCCTAAGTATAGTTTTACAAGTCATAACTAAAAGTGTGTCATGCATAGAATTTGAGGCAGTAACCAAAGAGCTAATGGTTCCTCCATGAAAGTTAGATTAATATACAAATTTTGGTTGAAAAATATCCTGAAACCCAAAAAGTTTTTGGTGATTAAAAAATAAAATCCCATTGTTTTTGCCTATACATATAATTTAAAGTCATTTTTTTTTTAAACAACTGAGTCCCAGTGACCATAGCATAACATGAATAAAATATCATTTTTCAATACATTTTTTTTTTACCATTTGTTTCTATGCTCTAAACAATGTGATGACATGGGGGAAAAAACCCGAAAAAAATAAAATAAATACCGGGTCTAGGAGGATATAGCATGTAATGACAGACATTTAGTGTGTAAGAGCATGTTTATGTAACCCTTCTATTATGTATTGAGTCAATTTGACCCCAGGCTGTTTTTGTTACAACAGAGACACCGGAGGCAGAGATAAAAGCAGTTGAGGTGGTTTATTGATACAATCAGCAGAGTGACAGGTAGGTGAATGAAGTATATGATGATCTTGGAGATGAATAGAGGTAATACTGTCCTTTAATGTTGTGTTGCAGGTGATGGTGGAAGGAGACGCTGGAGACAGATGACTGGAACACTCACACACAGGCAGGTAGGAACACGAGGAGAAATGGAGACGATGGAGACAGGTAAGTATGGCGTTTAGAGTCCTTGAGGTAAGCATACAATAGCATACAAATTGCAGCGGGGTGGAACCTGACGTGTCTGTGACAGTACCCCCCCTCCCACGGCCCGCTCCTGAGGGCCGAGGACCCCGACGTCGTGGTGGTCGTCCTCTAAGGCGTGGGGCAGGTCTGTCCGGGTGGCTGGTGTGGAAAGTCTGTAACAGATTAGGATCAAGGATATCATTCTTGGGGACCCATGAGCGTTCTTCGGGGCCATAACCCTCCCAGTCTACCAGATATTCCAGCAGACCACCACGGCGCCGGGAGTCCAGGATTTCGCGAACCTCATAGGCAGTACCATCATCCAGGATGAGTGGAAGGGGGGGCTCGACGGCTGCTACGTCAGGTTCTGTGGAGGGAAGGACAGAAGGGTGGTGAGTTTTCAACAGTGAAACATGAAAGGTTGGGTGAATTCTCTTATATTGTGCAGGGAGTTGGAGGCGATACGTGACGGGGTTGATCTGTCGAAGGATGGTGAACGGGCCAATGAAGCGGGGACTCGGCTTCTTGCAGGGCAGACGCATCCTGATGTCTCTGGTGGACAGCCAGACCTTCTGCCCTGGTTGGTAGGTAGGAGCGTTGGAGCGCCGAAGGTCGGCTGTCATTCTGCGTCTGCGCAGGGCTCTCTGCAGTTGGTGGTGAGCTGAGTCCCATACCCTCTCGCTCTCCCGGAACCAGTAGTCGACTGCCGGAATGTCGGAGGGTTCCCCGTCCCAGGGGAACAGTGGGGGTTGGTAGCCGAGTACGCACTGGAAAGGTGTCAGTCCAGTTGTGGCTTGCCGGAGGGAGTTTTGTGCGTACTCGGCCCAACCCAGGTACTGGTACCAGGAGTCCTGGTGGCCGTGACAGAAGGTACGCAGGAAACGGCCGATCTCCTGGATCTTCTGTTCCGTCTGCCCGTTCGACTGAAGATGGTAACCAGACGACAGGCTGACGGTCACACCCAGGAGGAAGAAGAATGCCTTCCAGACTTGAGAGATAAATTGGGGCCCTCTGTCTGAAACAATGTCTTCGGGGATTCCATAATGACGAAAGACATGGTTAAACATTAGTTCTGCAGTAGCCATGGCGGTAGGTAGACCTCCCAGGGGAATCAGGCGACAGGCTTTGGAGAAGCGGTCTATGACTACCAGGATGCATGTGTGACCGTCAGACTCGGGGAGATCTGTGACGAAGTCCACCCCCAGGTGTGACCAGGGTCTCTCAGGAACGGGCAGAGGACAGAGCTTGCCGGTGGGAAGATGTCGTGGACTCTTGGAGATGGCACACTCCCTGCAGCCCTGCACATACCTCCTGACATCGTTGGCCATGTTGGGCCACCAGAAGCGCTGTTTGAGCAGCGAGAGGGTTTCATTGACCCCCAGGTGGCCAGTGCAAAGTGAAGAGTGAACGGAGTGCAGGAGTGGGGTGCGCCGTGTCCGTGTGATGTACTGCAAGCCCTGGGGGCAACCCGGCGGAGTGCGAGAGGAGGCATTGGAGGAGGGTAAGGTCTCTTCCGACCACTGGATGGGGCTCATGAAAATGGATTCAGGTAGGATAGTTTCGGGAGTTTCGTTCCTTTCGTCTGGAGCATGGAGACGGGATAAGGCATCAGCCTTAATATTCTTGGAACCTGGACAATAGGATATGGAGAAATTGAATCGTGAAAAGAACATAGCCCATCGAGCTTGGCGAGGGTTGAGTCTTTTTGCAGCTTTCAGGTACTCAAGGTTCTTATGATCGGTAAGCACTTGGAAGGGATGGTTAGCACCCTCCAACCAATGCACTCTTCCAGGGCAAGCTTGACTGCCAGGAGCTCACGGTCACCGATGTCGTAGTTGACCTCCGCCGGGTTGAGCTTGCGGGAGAAGAAGGCGCATGGATGGAGTCTACTTGGTCTNCAGTGCCAAGTGAAGAGTGAACGGAGTGCAGGAGTGGGGTGCGCCGTGTCCGTGTGATGTACTGCAAGCCCTGGGGGCAACGACACCTCCACGACGAAAGGTAGATCCGGGTTTGGGTGGACGAGGAGGGGAGCGGTGGTGAAGGCTTTCTTGAGGGTCTCAAAGGCGTTGGTGGCAGGCTAGGACCAGGACAGAGACTTGGGCTGTTTGCGTAACAGGTTGGTGAGTGGACTGACAATGGTGCTATAGTTCTTAATGAAACGGCGATAGAAATTGGAGAATCCGAGGAAACGTTGGAGTTCTTTTATGGTTGTTGGAGTTGGCCAGGTCTGGATAGCAGATACCTTCCCCTCGTCCATCCGGATGGACAGAGGGCTGATGGAAGGAGCACTTCTCTGCTTTTAGGAATAGATGGAACTGCCATAAGCGTTGGAGGACCTCCGCAACGTGGTGGCAATGTTCGGCCAAGCTCTGGGAGTAGATGAGGATGTCGTCTATGTACACCAGTACAAACTTGTGGAGAAACTCCCGGAGCACCTCGTGGATGAAATCCTGGAATACGGAGGGGGCGTTGACCAGGCCATACGGCATCACAAGGTATTCGTAATGGCCGGTGGGCGTGACGAAGGCGGTCTTCCACTCGTCCCCCTCACGTATCCGGATGAGGTTATACGCGTTGCGGAGGTCCAGCTTGGTGAACACAGTGGCACCGCGGAGATGTTCCAGGGCCGCTGGGACGAGGGGAAGTGGATACCGGAATTTGACAGTTATTTTATTCAGTGAGCGATAGTCAATACAGGGCCGCAAGCCTCCGTCCTTCTTTGCCACGAAGAAAAAACTTGAAGCAGCAGGGGAAGTAGACGGGCGGATGTATCCTTGGTTAAGGGCCTCTTTGATGTATTCCTCCATGGCCTTCTCCTCCGGTACTGAAAGAGGGTAAATACGTCCCCTAGGCACTGGCTCACCCGGAAACAGATCGATGGCACAGTCCCATGGCCGGTGTGGAGGTAGCTTGAAGGCGCGTTGCGGGCAGAAGACGTCACTGAAGGGGGCGTAGTCGGATGGAATATCCACGGAGCGTTTCTCAACAAGACTTTCGATGGAGGTAGTATTGATGGAGATATTCATGGAGCGAGGAGATCTTGGAACAGGAAGAACTGGAAAACAGCTGGAGAAGCAGTGGTCGCCCCACTTCAGGACTTCGCCCATGCGCCAGGAGATGGTGGGGCTGTGCTGTTCAAGCCACGGGCGCCCTAGGACCACGTCAGCGGTGGAATCCTCCAGAACCAGATGGATGTTCTCCGTATGAAGTATACCCACTTGTAGTTGAAGAGGTCCCACACATCGACGGATCATCTTACGGCTCAGGGGTTTGCCCGTTATGGAATGGACCTGGTAGATGAGCGGAGAAGGCGTGGTCTTGAGCTTGAGTTGTCGACAGAGGGAGCCGGAGATGAAATTTCCTGCTGACCCTGAATCGAGGAGCGCCACCACTGGAACATAAGCATTAGCAGCAGTAAGGTTTACTACAGTTGTGAGTGGTTTCATCTTTTGAATGGAGGGAATGATAGCACTCACCACGGGACGAGGAGGACGAGTTGGGCATGTGGAGATTACATGCCCAGGAGAACCACAGTATAAGCACAGATTCAGGGTCAGCCTTCTTTGTCTTTCTGCAGATGACAGACGAGAGTTGTCCACTTGCATGGGCTCACTTGCTGGTTCTGGACAGCTGACGGGTTCGGACCGACGGAGGAAGGTATTGGTAAGTGGCTGGCCCTGGTGCTCTAGGAGACACGACTGCATACGAGAACCCACGTGAATGGCGAGTTCGATGAAACGTTCGAGTCCCTCGGAGTCCTCGTACGCAGCGAGATGCAACCGCACATTAGGCTCCAATCCCTGACGAAAGGTGGTGATGAGGGCCTGTTCATTCCATCCGCTGGAAGCGGCTAGCGTTCTGAACTGCAAGGCATAATCGTTAACATTTCTATTTCCTTGTTTCAGATTGTAAAGTTTCTCACCAATTGAAGAATCTGCCAGAGGTTTTCCGAAGACTTCACGAAAGTGAGAGACGAATGCAGGATAAGACTTTACAACTGATCCTTTTTGAGTCCAGAGTGAATCCGCCCATTGGAGGGCCTTACCTTGCAGTTGGGAGATTATGAACGCAATTTTAGCCGTGTCGGTTGAATATAGATGCGGTTGCATCTCCAGGACCAATTCACACTGAAGGAGAAATCCGCTGCAGTCCTCCGCCGATCCTGAGTAGGGCGCCGGTTTGGCCATGGGACTGGCGGTGAACACCGGAGAAGGAGTGGAGGCGGTGGATGTGGAGGCAGCAGCGGTGTTGAATGACGATGACGGTGGTTGTGGGGCGAGTACTCGGCGCATAGCGTCCACGAGCTCCTGGAATGGATCGTTATGACTCATGCTGATGTATTGCTGGTATGGTCCGGTCTTCTGTTACAACAGAGACACCGGAGGCAGAGATAAAAGCAGTTGAGGTGGTTTATTGATACAATCAGCAGAGTGACAGGTAGGTGAATGATGATCTTGGAGATGAATAGAGGTAATACTGTCCTTTAATGTTGTGTTGCAGGTGATGGTGGAAGGAGACGCTGGAGACAGATGACTGGAACACTAACACACAGGCAGGTAGGAACACGAGGAGAAATGGAGACGATGGAGACAGGTAAGTATGGCGTTTAGAGTCCTTGAGGTAAGCATACAATGGTTGTAGTACTAACGAGACTGGACAGTGAATGTGTGTGAGTGTGGAGCTTAAGTGCTGGTGGTGATTGCAGTGATGATGATGTGCAGGTGGTGATGATTAGTAGGCTGGTGATTGAGTGCGTGGGTATTGCAGCGGGGTGGAACCTGACGTGTCTGTGACAGTTTTAGCTTTATAAAACATTATCCTATGGTCTTTTGATTTCAAATTCAATTCAATTGCAATTTCAGGGGCACTTCTAAAATATTTTGGAGCATCCTCTGCCACTGGTCAGGATGAGCCAACCACCTCCCCCGCTACACAGGCCTCTTCTGGAATGGTCTCGACCCTTCAGGATGAGCCAACCACCTCCTCCGCTACACATACGTCTCCACAAATATCTGATATTGAGGATGAAGACCTCTTTGCCTCTACTTCTCCCCAGCATGAGCTTTCAGGTGTGCATATCGTGTGTGTGTGTGTGTGTGTGTGTGTGTAGGCTACAAGACAACTGCAATTTAATGTAATTTTAATATTTCTGATAATTTATGAGTAGGACTATGTTTTTTCACTGCTATGTGTTTTGAGTAATATGCCAATATGCTGTCTGATAGAAATGCCTGGAGCTGAACCCCCACTGAGCCCCACTGGTGAGGATGAGCCTCTGTCAACCGACCCTGCTAACTGGCCCTCACATCTGACTGACAGGATTCGGACTGAGCTGGTTCACAGAGGACCAAGTAAGGTGCCACCTGGCTTTGTTTTCCGTAGGAATGAGAGTGATGGGAGAAGTTGCCACCACCAATATTTTAAGAAGACATTAGTAAGTGGTGAAAAGATGGCAAGAAGTTGGCTGATTTATTCAATTAAGAACAACAGCCTCTTTTGCTTCTGCTGCAAATTGTTTTCCAAGAGGAACATCAATTTAACAAGTGCAGGAATGGCAAATTGGAAACATGCAAGCAATTATCTCACATCACATGAAAACAGTACAGAACACCTCAATTGCATGAAAGCATGGAAGGAACTGTCAGTGAGGTTAAAAAGTGGGACAACTATTGATAAGCAGGAGATGGCACTTCTGGAGGCTGAAAGGGTGAGATGGAGAGCAGTGCTGACACGTCTCACTGCTATCGTGCAGTCACTGGCCATTCGAAATTTGGCTTTAAGGGGACACACAGAAACACTGTTCACACCATCAAATGGGAACTTCCTCAAAGAGGTCGAACTCATGGCCAGGTTTGATCCCATCATGAAAGATCACCTTAACCGTGTCGAAAGAGGAACAGCAAGTCATAACAGCTACCTAGGCCATCATGTGCAGAATGAGCTGATTGATTTGTTGAGCAGCAAAATCATATCTGCTATAGTGGATGACATCAAGCAGGCAAAGTTTTTTTCAATAATTTTGGATTGCACCCCAGATATAAGCCACACAGAACAGTTGTCAGTGGTCATTAGAGTGGTGTCACTGATGGAGAAGCCCCATATCAGGGAACATTTTATGGGATTTTTGGAGGCAGAGGAGTCCACAGGCCAGCACTTGGAATCCATGATCCTGACGAGACTTGAGGAGTTGGGAATTCCTTTTGAAGACTGCAGAGGACAGTCTTATGACAATGGGGCAAACATGAAAGGCAAAAATAAGGGAGTTCAAGCCAGACTCTTAGAAAAGAATCCCCGAGCTCTGTTTGTGCCATGTGGGGCACATACATTGAATTTAGTTGTGTGTGATGCTGCTAAGGGATCTGTTGATGCTTTAAGTTACTTTGGTGTCCTGCAAAAGCTGTACACATTATTTTCAGCCTCCACCCAAAGATGGGCCATACTAAAGAACCATGTGAGCATCACCTTAAAGATGTGGGCAGAAACAAGGTGGGAGAGCAAGGTCAAGAGCGTCGAGCCCATGAGGTACCAGGGAGCTGCCGTGAGAGAGGCTTTAATTGAGGTGAGAGACCACACCAAAGACCCTGCTATAAAGGCTGAGGCCCAGTCTTTGTCTGAGGAGGTGGGGTCGTACCGCTTCAGCATCTGCACGGTTGTTTGGTATGACATGCTATCTGCAATACAGCATGCCAGCAAACTCATGCAGTCTCCTAACATGCATGTGGACCTAGCCGTGAGTCTTTTGAAGAAGATTGAGCGAGATCTCCAGAGCTACAGGGCAACTGGCTTTGTGACTGCACAGATGGCGGCCAAAGAGATTTGTGAAGATATGAATGTGGAGGCTGTATTCAAACAAAAAAGGCTGAGGTCCACAAAGCGCCACTTCTCATATGAATCACATGATGAGCCTTTCAGTGATGCACTTAGGAAGTTGGAGGTTGAATTCTTCAATGTTGTCGTTGATGCAGCCACGTCAGCCATCAAAGAGAGATTTTCCACATTGGAAAATGTGGGAAAGAAATTCTGAGTTTTGACCAATTTCCCAAGTCTTGCAGACGTGGAGCTGACAGATCAATGCGAGGCACATGCCACCACACTGCACTTTAAGGGGCACTCTGATTTGGACAGTAAAGAGCTTGTGCAGGAAATTAAGAACTTCCCTGACCTGCCATCAAAGACCATGAGCCTCCTTGAGCTTATCACTTTTATGGATGATAAGGATCTATCGGAGATCTACCCCAACTTTTGGACTGCTCTCAGGATTGCACTTACTCTGCCAGTCACTGTGGCTCAAGCAGAGAGGAGCTTTTCAAAACTGAAGTTGATCAAGTCATACCTGAGGTCCACCATGTCCCAGGATCGGCTCACTGGACTTGCCGTCATCAGTATCAATCACTTAATGGGGAGCAGATTGCATACGATGACATCATTGATGATTTTGCATCAAGGAAGGCAAGAAAGGTCAGGTTTTAGTTTGTTTTCTGTTCTTTAGTTTGTTTTCTGTTCTGGGCCTATGCCCTATTTAGTGTTTTTTCACATTTGTGTGATGAAGAATTTGTGTTATTTAGAATATTTATTCTATATTTTATTTGTATAATATTCTTAATATTTTTTGTTGATAATAATATTGTTGCTCTCTGCTTTTGTTACTTTTTATATATCTGATTATATTAATATGCCAAAAATATATACAGTGTATATTTATTTAAGTTCTGATAACTTATACTCATATTTTGTGCAGAATGGTGTTCATTGTCCTTTGGTAATGTTGGAGGTGGAAATTGTGCACCTTAAAAAGTGTGTTTGCTGTTTAAATTGCAATAGTTAATAACTTAATTCTCTTAAGTCTGGCTTTCTAATGAAGGATTTGTGCAATTGAGAAATTACCACTTATGCTGTTATAATAAAATATAACTGTTTGTGCAGAACTTTGNACTGATGTTATGATTACTGACTTTATAGGCGGGGGCGCTCGAAAGGGGTCTCGCCCAGGGTGTATTTCAATGTAGAACCGCCACTGTCCATATATAATACATTATATAGTAAAATAACTAGCTTCTACCAGACCGCCTTCCGTATTCAACTTACGACAAAAAAAGCACAATTGACGTCGCGCCAGTTACGCTTGTTTCATAAGTTGAATACTGTAGGCGTAGGACGTAGCGCAAGCGTTTTTAACTGCGAAAGGCGTTACACTTTCTTCCTAAGTTGAATATGGAAGGTGGTCTTATGACTTGTGGCACAAAGGTGCAGGTTATTCAACTACAAGCGATACAGAGTGATGGATGAATATATTCCACTTAAGTGGGAAGCTTGGCATCAAAATGTTTTTGTTATACTAGATGTTTATCTGCATTTTTAATACATCAACACAAGCCAGACATTTTTCCAAGTAAAGTAATTTTTATGCTCCATTTAAAACAATGATTGAATGTGTTTTTTCCCCCACTGAACCAAGAAAGATTTGCATCTAAGAATGAATACTTGATTGCATACTTGATTTCATGTGAACCCATTTGCACTCAGTGGCAGTGATATTTGCAATCTTAGAAGCATCCAGTTTGTGTTGATTGTGAATATTTTGGTCACATTTACAACCTGCAAAATAAAGTGTTATTCTTTGCATTTCATAGTGCCTTCTCAAGGTAAATTAACAAATTTAATATATCTTGGGATTTAATTATGCATTAAGAAAGGTAACAGGGTTCACTGTTTTACAGTGTATTTTAACATTACAAGCCTTGTGCTCAAGTAACGACAATAGAAGGTGTTCCTTAGAGAATTGAATGCTGATATTTCTAACAAATATCCACTTTTCCATTATAAATAATTACTAAAATCACATTAACAAGATTGGCTCTTTAAGATTGTCCCCATACGCAAACATTAAGGTGCGAGAGGCTGCTGTATGGTGAATAATTAAAGCCAAAGATTTGCCTCGTAGTCGCCATCTCTGTTTGAAACCTGCAATTGCAGTTATATGCGGAATTATTATCTTTACGTGCATTGTGCATTCTGCACAGCTTCTCAGCCCGGATGAATCTAATGTTTGCTGTCAGTCACCATACCAGTGTTGATACTGTACTTCAGAATCACAGACTGTAGTCTTGAAGTATGACCAAAGTAGGAATTTTCACAGGAAAATGTCATCTGAACAAGTAAGTAACATGTCTGCCACTTTTGTTCTGACCAACTGAGGGAAAAGGCATTACAATAAATCAAGCTGATTAAATCTAATGATCGCGTAGCTCATATCGCATCAAACCGTGCAAATTATTATTGTTGTTATACTTTGTTCTCAAATTGCTAAAGGGGACCTATCATGCAAAATCCACTTTTTAAGGTGTTTGAACACAGATGTGTGTCCACAGTGTGTGTAAACAACCAGCCTATAATGGTAAAAATCCACCCACTTTTTAAAAAAAAATATATATATTTATAATTTTTATCAATGCCATATGGGAGACGTAGAAAAATCGGTCTTCTGGGGTATTGAAGGTACACAGTTTTGAACTTGCCTCATCAAGTTTCATTTGCCAAAAACCGGATGACGCATCAAGCTTACTGAACCACTTTGCTCCAGCAAACTGAGACATGATCTCTTCTCTGGTTGGCAGTTTGAAGTGTTCACGTTTTATGGCTCTATTGAGGTCTCTCGGGTCAAGACATATTCTCAATGCACCATTTTTCTTAAGCACAATGACGAGTGAACTCTCCCAGTCTGTTGGTTCGTCAGTTTTCTTTATGACATTTAACTTCTCCATGCGAGCTAGTTCCTCATTGAGTTTTTCACGCAATGCAAATGGAACTTTTCTGCATGTATGTACCACCGTATTATCAATGCTTATTTTGTGCTCCCCAGGCAAGCATCCCAGTCCTTCAAACACATCTTTGTACTCCTCCATGAATGAAGTTTCCTCCGTTTCAACCTGTGATGTCACTACAAACACTCTTCTCACCAGGTCAAGTTTTTCACATGTACTCAGTCCCAGAATTGGCTGGACATTCTTTTCTGCGATCAGCATTTGTCTTTAACAGCTGTCCCTTGTGTTTCAGAGTCACCAGGCGGCTTCCTTTGACAGGCATATCCTCACCTGTGTATCCTGTTACTTTCATTTTTGTTGAATTAATTTTGTTTTTGACTTTGAGGGTTTTGTAGTCATCCACTGACAACAGGTTAACTTGTGCACCTGTATCTAATTTGAATGGAATCATTGTCTCGTTTAAAGTCAGTGGTACGATCCATTCAGCTTTGTCTGCTGTGTTTGTCTGAACAGAATCAACAAAAAATTCCTCTGTTCTTCAACTGCATATGCTTTATTCTTTGCAACATCAGCTTTGCAACACTTTGCAAAATGATTATTCTTTCCACAGCTATTGCAGGGTTTTCCATAAGCAAGACAACATCGTGGCATGTGTGTCCCTCCACATCGGCCACATTTACTTTTTTGAGTTTTCACCCTCTGCTGTTTTTGTTTGTTGACTGTTGACTGTTTTGTACATTGATCCTCTCTTTTTATAGCATGCACTGCAGCATAATCTCTATGCAGTTCCGCATGTGCTATTTCAGCAGCTCTATACATATTGATAGCTTTCTCTAATGTCAGAGCTGGTTCAGGTTGCAGTCTTTCCCTGAGACCATTATCGGGAATCCCACAGACTATTCTGTCTCTCACTAGTGAATCTCTTAAATCTCCAAAGTCACAATTTGGATCATTTTTAACCAAAAAAGTTACGGACTGCAGCTTTAATAATAATATTACTGAATAACTTCACGATTTGCACATTTTGTTCTATCTAAAGTTTGTGAAACAGATAAGACTCAAGTTTGTTTGTCAAGTTTGTGACCCCTGCATAGCCTCCTTTATTTAGATGACAAAACAATGCAGTTCAGATTCTACAGTGCACTTTCCAACTGACAAAGAAAAAGTGGTATGGCTGCTATTTGCAAATATAAACCCGATTCCAAAAAAGTTGGGACACTGTACAAATTGTGAATAAAAAAGGAATGCAATAATTTACAAATCTCATAAACTTATATTTTATTCACATTAGAATATAGATAACATATCAAATGTTGAAAGTGAGACATTTTGAAATGTCATGCCAAATATTGGCTCATTTTGGATTTCATGAGAGGTACACATTCCAAAAAAGTTGGGACAGGTAGCAATAAGAGGCTAAGAAGTTAAATGTACATATAAGGAACAGCTAGAGGACCAATTTCCAACTTATTAGGTCAATTGGCAACATGATTGGGAATAAAAAGAGCCTCTCAGAGTGGCAGTGTCTCTCAGAAGTCAAGCTGGGCAGAGGAAAAATAGTGGAGCAATATCAGAAAGGAGTTTCTCAGAGAAAAATTGCAAAGAGTTTAAAGTTATCATCATCTACAGTGCATAATATCATCCAAAGATTCAGAGAATCTGGAACAATCTCTGTGCGTAAGGGTCAAGGCCAGAAAACCATACTGGATGCCAACATACAGGAATGCTACTGTAATGGAAATCACAACATGGGCTGAGGAATACTTCCAAAAAACATTGTCGGTGAACACAATCCACCGTGCCATTCGCCGTTGCCGGCTAAAACTCTATAGGTCAAAAAAGAAGCCATATCTAAACATTATCCAGAAGCGCAGGCGTTTTCTCTGGGCCAAGGCTCATTTAAAATGGACTCTGGCAAAGTGGAAAACTGTTCTGTTGTCAGACGAATCAAAATTTTAAGTTATTTTTGGAAAACTGGGACGCCATGTCATCCGGACTAAAGAGGACAAGGACAACCCAAGTTGTTATCAGCGCTCAGTTCAGAAGCCTGCATCTCTGATGGTATGGGGTTGCATGAGTGCGTGTGGCATGGGCAGCTTACACATCTGGAAAGGCACCATCAATGCTGAAAGGTATATCCAAGTTCTAGAACAACATATGCTCCGAACCAGACGTCGTCTCTTTCAGGGAAGACCTTGCATTTTCCAACATGACAATGCCAGACCACATACAGCATCCATTAAACAATAATGGCTGTGTAGAAGAAGGATCTGGGTACTGAAATGGCCAGCCTGCAGTCCAGATCTTTCACCCATAGAAAACATTTGGCGCATCATAAAGAGGAAGATGCGACAAAGAAGACCTAAGACAGTTGAGCAACTAGAAGCCTGTATTAGACAAGAATGGGACAACATTCCTATTCCTAAACTTGAGCAACTTGTCTCCTCAGTCCCCAGATGTTTGCAGACTGTTATAAAAAGAAGAGGGGATGCCACACAGTGGTAAACATGGCCTTGTCCCAACTTTTTTGAGATGTGTTGATGCCATAAAATTTAAAATCAACTTATTTTTCCCTTAAAATGATACATTTTCTCAGTTTAAACATGTGATATGTCATCTATGTTGTATTCTGAATAAAATATTGAAATGTGAAACTTCCACATCATTGCATTCTGTTTTTATTCACAATTTGTACAGTGTCCCAACTTTTTTGGAATCGGGTTTGTACTTAGAATGTGTCACATAAATGACACCGGTAAACTGAGCCCCTCAATAGCATACTAAAAAATGTCAAAACCTCACTCACCTTATGTCTGTTGGCATTTATACTCGGCCTTACTTTTTTGTAAGTGCTAAAGACAGGAAAAGGAAAAATAAAGACATACATGAAATAATAAGGTACCATATGATTAAAACATAATGAATTTGTCTTTTGCTGTCCTGGTACAACACATCAAATAATAAACAGTTTATTAAACATCATAGTTCTAACCTTATCCCCAACTCGAACTCTAAATTTGTAATTTTTGCATCAATAGCAGCATTACAAAAGCAGAAATAATGACAAGGTTTTCAAACAAGGTCTAAAAACTGCCATTATTCAAATCAAAGAGGTTTATAATACCTGAACAAAGCTATCTGTTAGCATTCCAGGGGCTTCCACACCAGTCAAGCCACTGCCATAGAGATGAATGGGAATGCTAAAGATGAAATGTAGACTTCGGTTATCCCAGTTAACAGGCAATCCCGCCCCAAATGCACTCCATTGGTGGTGCATAAATTGAAATTAAAATTTTAAACTACAGCTAACATCAGCAAGAAACAAAAGACTGATTAAATGTTAGTCAAGTCCCAAACTCAACCCTAAGCCAAACTAAAATATGATTGGTTGACAGAAATGTTGTACCAGGACCAGCAAGGTTGTAGATCCAAGAACATGTTGTACTCAACTTTTGGGGTATCAACACAAGTAGAACTCAATTAC
>RJVU01042532.1:1574852-1610792 GCA_003731715.1 Anabarilius grahami
CATTCCCCCCTTTTTAAAGGTAATTAGGAATAAGCTTAACAAATATAGCATTCCTGTGAAATAAATAATAAAAATAAAAAAACAGAACAGTCTTTATCAACAGAAAGTAATCAAATTGAAAACCACTGCATAGTCTTCACTGTATAAATTAAATATGTGACCCATTCTGGTAAAATGAGTCGGAATGTGTGAGCTACAGGCAAAACAAGTCTCAATTTTGATCGAATTTGAGGTTTTCTCAAAGATGAGTTCATTAAGCCCTTGTCTAGCGATCTCAGTGTTCCAAATATCAATTAAACATCTAAAAGTATCTTTTTTTGTATGTTTTCTGAGAGGAGTACATTTCCTTTGTCCATGAAAAATGTTGTTTTCTCTGTTTGCTTCTCGAGTACTGCCGCTTCTCTAAGCACAAGTTTGGTATTGTTTTAAAGTGCAGCATTCCAACTTTGTGAATATTCATAGCGCATTCTCATGCTGATGTAAACAAAACAGTCTTACTCACCCTGACTGACAGATCCGAAGCGCACGCACAAAGACGCCTCAGACAGCGCGAGGTCCCAATATACACATACACAGAATTACAGTATTTCAAAATATCTGTCTTGGTGAGTATTAACGCATATATTATCTGTGATGTCTTAAGTGAACGTTTGGTTGGTGAAAAACATCTGGTGTGTAACATTATAGATCCGCACGGTACAGTAGGTCTTAATATATAGGCTGTCTGTTTCATTAATGTTAATCAAACAATTGTGGTATCATGGGGAAAAATTGCTGATTGCAACCCATTTTACCAGCACGGGTCACATATAGATTAATCCTACTAAATCTACTTAAGAGCAGTGTGTCATTTGTATTTTTGTCTTTTGTTTTTTGATTAACATTGAAGTCTTAAAGTGACAGCAGCCGAATAAACCTGCTGTTGTCACTTTAAGACCTAATGCATGTATCCAATATACCAGGGATGGGCAACGTCGGTCCTGGTGTGTCACTGTTCTGCAGAGTTTAGCTCCAACCCTAATCAAACACAACTCCACAAGCTAACCAATGTGTTCAGGATTACAAAGTCTACAGGATGGTGAGTTTTTGTTTTTTAGTCAGGGTTGGAGCTAAACTCTGCAGAACAGCGGAATATACAGCCATTATTGTCAAAATAGCTGGCAACAAAAGTGAGCATACCCTAAGTGATAACAGCTGTACATCGTTTAACCATGCAAAACCACATGTCCCTTCATGTTTTTGTCTGCTTGATAGGACCATACAAATTTGTGTATCTTATATTAGAGCAGTTAAAATTTGGTGCTTTGAGTACAATTCTCTCATACTGACCACTGAATGTTCAACATGGCACCTCATGGCAAAGAACTCTCTGAGGATTTGAGAATTAGAATTGTTGCTCTCCACAAAGATAGCCTAGGCTATAGGAAGAACGGTAACACCCTGAAACTTAGTTACAGTAGAGTGGCCAGGGTCATTCAGAGGTTTTCCAAGACGCGTTCCACTTGGAACAGGCCTCGCAAGGGTCGATCAAAGAAGTTGAGTCATCGTGCTGTGCGTCAGATGCAGAAGCTGGCTTAAAAAAAACAGATGCATGAGTGCTGCCAGCATTGCTTTAGAGGTTGCAAGTACGTCTCCTGACCTGAACCCTACTGAGCACCTGTGGGGCATCCTCAAGCTGAAGGTAGAGAAGCACCATGTGTCTAACATCCAGCAGCTCCATGATGTCATTATGGAGGAGTGTAAGAAGATCCCAGCAACAACCTGTGCAGCTCTGGTGAATTCCATGCCCAGGAGGATTAAGGCAATGGTGCTCACACAAAATATTGACACTCTGGTCTCAGTTTTGACATGTTCACTTAGGGTGTACTCACTTTTGTTGCGATTTATTTAGACAATAATGGCTGTATGTTGGGTTATTTTCACAGGACAGTAAATCTATACTGCTATACAAGCAGCACATTGACTACTCTAAAGTATATCCAGTTTTCATTTCTATAGTATTGTCCCTTNGAATCACAGACGTGCTGATATACAGCCATATCGCACGGCTACGAGTGTGATATTGCATTTATACAACAGTTCGACGGCACGAGTGTGTAAACAAATAAAAACAACGGAGTGTCTTTAAAACCCTCTTTTGTGCAGCACTACTTCCTTCCGCCACGGATTCAAATCTCAAGTTGACAGTTGGACCAAGCCTCCGTTACCAATTCTAAAATGTCACTTCAGAACTAGTAACGAAGGAACGTTGAGACCCTCCATTGAAACTCATTGAATCTTGTACAGTTTTGAGAGAGAGAGAGAGAGAGAGAGAGATCGCCTGAGAGAGTAGGCTATTACCTGTCTGATATATTGCATAACATTCATTCTTCAAGTCGATGTCCATAATATTATATCCATTATAAAAGTCCGTTTGAATGTCCGCTGAGGAAAGAGATCTTGTATTTGTCCTTTTTACAGCTATGGGATTTTTCCATAACATCAAAGAGCTTAGATAACATCCATATCACCACAGCGATAAAACAACTTCCTTTGCAAAAGTTCCTTTCAATTTAAAAGTCTCTTGTGACTGACTGACTGACTCATTCATCTGTAACTTTCACTCAATCCATATTACGCACTAATGGACATATATAAAATATTAATTAAACAACAAATAAACACAATTGTACAGTTCAGTCAAACGTAAAGCACTAGAGTGCCCGTGACGGTTGTCAAGTGTGCCGTGAATAATTACCAAAATGCCAAAAAATAAATAAAGTAAAATAAATGCTACACCTCTCTATATTTCCAAATGTTTGTTTTATTTTATTTAAAAAAAACAAAAACAAAAACAAAACAAAAAAAACAATGATATAGGTCACCCTTTACGCTTGTATGTGGGTTTTACAAATATTTAACTAATGAAAAGGATTTTAAAGAGTTTGTGACAAAACCTCGTAACTCCATTGGATCCTCAAACTGTCAGTCAATCCTCATAAATCCGCCTCACCTCGTGAATGAAGTGCGCCCGCAGTTTGTCATCTCGTCTATGCAACGCAAAGGTAAATAAAGATCTGATGTTTGAAAAAGAAAAATTTGAAAGCGTTTTCTTTACTCAAAAAACACTATGTTTATAAAGGGTATGCATTTAAAGGGAGCAAGAAGAGGAAGCGGAGAAGAGTCTTCATCTGATATGTCCCGTAAAGGATAAGGTTATTATCAAATTAAACATAGCACAATTCGACTTGCTCTGGAACAAATAATAGATTATTAAGACCAAAGATTTACCGTTTAAGGTACTCAAAATGAATTATGTCTCACGTTTAACCACTATAAGAGCCACCGGCAAATCCCCGAAGCACTGGCCGAGATGAAGCTGTTCTCGGCGCTTACACAAGCACTGAACGGCCACTGACGGCCTGGAGCGCGCATCTCCGAAAACGTCAAAACAAATTGTAAAATAGGCGCTATTATTAAATATGAGACACATAATTCAGGTCTAAACAACTACATTCTTGCCTAAAAAACTGTTTACAGTTCGTGGTACAACAAGTGTAGTATTCGCAAAAATTACGTTGGATTTCCTCGGCCGCCATGACGGTCACTTCAAGCCGAGTGATACAAACGGTGAAAAGGTAGGAGTGCTGTTATCACTGAAATATCGCACGGCTATTAGCCAATCAGATTCGAGAACCAGACAGAACTGTTGTATGTATGTGTATATATATATATATATATATATATATATATATNATTTAATGTCAGGCTTTACAGGGTTAAATTTAAAGTTCAACTTTTAAAAGATTTTCTGAGATTCTCACAGAAAACACAGAACAAACACTTAACACTTACAGACATTTATCTAATTACCCAAAAGTGTCCCATCATTCACGGTCATTATACTCAAAAGCTGCTGTCTGTTTGAGGATCAGGTTTATATGGAGATTTCCACACCCCCCAAAAAACCTGTTTTATGAAGACCTAAAAACACCACATACCAAACTGCTTTCAGGCGGGGCTTTGTGGAATGTCATGCATATTGTCACGCAATAATTCTGTTCAAATCATTGGACTACAAAAAACAACAAATGTAAATGCATAATTTATAATCATAGTGTATAATCTGAAATAATTTCCAAACAAAGTTTTTTTTTTAAAAAAAGGACAAAATGAAATAATTCCTTTCAAAGATTAAAAATGTGGATTGTTCTTAACATCTTGACTTCTCTACTTTCCTTCACATACAATGTATGTGAAGGAAAGTTTGCTCTCACAAAACTTGTATTGTGAGAGCACTTCTTGTGTCTATCTGCCTTCATCATGACGACTCGCTTGTTGTGTTCCTCACTTGTAAGTCGCTTTGAATAAAAGTGTCTGCCAAATGAATAAATGTAAATATATAAAACACAAGCTATTACCATAATTTGGCACAATTTTCATTAACATATTAATCAAAACTCGGCACATTGTTGTGCTGTACATTCATGAAGATCCATCAAGACATGCATGATTTACATTATCTTAACAGGTCTTCAATAGGTCATAATGTACCAATGATAACACTCAAATCTTCTAAATCAGTGCTATTTGCACAACAACAGTACATTTTTCTTATTCAAAGGTTTCCTAGCAGGAGGATTTGTGGTGGTATGACAGTAAGATATGTGCTTTCATAATGAAGTTTGTCTTCGTGCCATTTGTAAAAGCATAGAAAGAAAAATTTGCCTCAAGTTATTTCCCTCTGAACACCTGAATTTTGTTTTCCAAGTACAGTTGCATCATGGTGTCGAACTCAAAGCTGCCACTATGAGCGCCGGTACGGAGGTTACGTGAGGTTTTCTCAAAGTAATGGTACCAGTTTCCATACTGATCAGCACCAAACCCAAATGTAGAAACCTGGACAAAAGAGAAGGCTAAAACATCCATACAATAATAAAATCTAAACAAAAATGAAAATGAAAGGGAGCGGGATTTACCTGGTCACAGATGTGCAGGGCAAATATAATAGCGAGAAAGCCAGTCGATGGATATTTGCCACGTTTCAGCAACCATATCTCATGGACATACTTAATGAAAGCAGGATGTAGAATCATCACCTACGAGAACAACACACATTAAAGGATTAGTTCACTTTAAAATTACAATTACCCCATGATTTACTCACCCTCAATCCATCCTAGGTGTATATGACTTTGTTCTTTCAGATGAATACAATCAAGAGTTATAGTAATAATCACCCTGATGCTCCCAAACTTTATAATGGCAGTGCATGGAAACCACCTGTTTGAAGCTCGAAAAAAGTGTATCCATCTCTTATAAAGGTACTCCACACCACTCCGGGGGGTTAATAAAGGGCTTCTGAAGTGAAGCTATGCGTTTGTGTAAGAAAAAATATCCATATATAACTAGGGTGACCAGACATCCCGTTTTTCCAGGGACACTCCCATATTTCAGCTCCATTTTTAGTGTCCTAACTTATTAAGAAAAAAATCATGTTTTGTCCCGCATTTCATCTTTTCTAAAATTTCTTTACGACTGGGTAATCATAGAATGAGTAGTAAGTGTTTGGTCATGCGAAAACAGCCCAATCAATTCATCGTAGAACAAATTTACCATCCAATCACAATTAGTTATTGATTAACCGTTAGCGAAGGCTGATAGGCGGAATCGTGCTGAATGACACACACCAGAAGCGCTCTCTCGCACCCGCGCTCTCTCATTCCTTGCGTGCCATCGCAGTTCTCTCTCAGACAGCGCGCGATCAGATCTCCATGCGTCTGAATGGCCAAATGCATAGTTTTTCAAAATGTCCATGGTGTGGAGTATCTCATGTAAATACAGTCGGTTATAAATTATGGCTTAAGTGGACGTAAACAGGTGGGTGGAAATTTGATATGTCATGTGTGTCGATACATTACATCCATGAATTTGGTCTTAAAGGGACAGTAGCCTAATTAAATATTTGTCAATGTTAATCAAATAGCAAAAGATGTTAAATAAACATATACATGGTAAATAAACCTACTGTAGTTTGAGAACACTCCTCACATTTTTGTAAATATTTTATTATATCTTTTCATGTGACAACACTGAAGAAATGACACTTTGCTACAATGTAAAGTAGTGAGTGTACAGCTTGTATAACAGTGTAAATTTGCTGTCCCCTCAAAATAACTCAACACACAGCCATTAATGTCTAAACCGCTGGCCACAAAAGTGAGTACACCCCTAAGTGAAAATGGCCAAATTGGGCCCAATTAGCCATTTTCTCTCCCCGGTGTCATGTGACTCGTTAGTGTTACAAGGTCTGAGGTGTGAATGGGGAGCAGGTGTGTTAAATTTGGTGTTATCGCTCTCACTCTCTCATACTGGTCACTGGAAGTTCAACATGGCACCTCATGGCAAAGAACTCTGAGGATCTGAAAAAAGAATTGTTGCTCTACATAAAGATGGCGTAGGCTATAAGAAGATTGCCAAGACCCTGAAACTGAGCTGCAGCACGGTGGCCAAGACCATACAGCGGTTTAACAGGACAGGTTCCACTCAGAACAGGCCTCTCCACACAGTAAGCCATTGTTATTAATCGCACAATAAATCAAGGCTGAAGGGTTCCGCAGACCTGATCCTCTTGTATTTGATGGCAATATCGCAGAAAATTGGCATGTGTTTGAGCAGGTATTCGACATATTCATTGCTGCTGCACACTCTGAGAAAGAGTCTCGCACGAAAGCATTCATACTGCTTAATCTGGCCAGCTCAGAAGCCATTTAGCGCGAGCGAACATTCGTCTATGCACCCGCTGCGTATACAGGCGAGGGAGAAAACCGACGAATAATTACTCCGGCTGAATCACGCGAGGACCCGGAATGTCTAAAATGCAAGTTTTGCGGACTTTGCAGCCCACAAACAAACATAACGATGGAAAGACACATTTAATTCTTTCAAAGATTAAAATTTAATTCAAGAAACCAAAAGCCAGGAGAAACAATAGAGGCATATGTAAGCGACCTACGGAACAAGGCACAGAGTTGCAGGTTTGGAGATTTACAGGAAGAATTGATAAGAGATCGACTCGTGTGTGGGATACTTAACGATGGAATGAGAAAACTCCTGTTGCGTGACAACGAGCTAACGTTAACAAAAGCCATTGAAATATGCCAAATACATGAACTGACCGACCAGCACACTAAAACACTAGCTGGACCAAAGCACAACTTGACAAATGTGGACAGTGTTCTACAAACGCTAAAAAGAAAACCGTTTCGTACTTCCAAACACAGATTAGACAAGTTTGCCCCACAACAAATTCATAATTGCAACAATTGTGGAAGCAACCATGAGGCAAAACGGGAGAAATGTCCTGCATATGGCCAGCAATGTCACAGGTGCAACAAATGGAATCACTTCCAAAAATGCTGCAAATCAGTGAAAATTCAGCACACACGAAATCTAAAAAAGACTGTAAATCAAATTGATGTTGCCAAAGCTTCAAATAGCAGCAAAGACTCGTTCTTTATAGATGGAGTTGCTGTAAATCATCAAATTGACTCAAAAGAGTTAAAGAAAACTGCGATATCTTGCACAGTGCAAACCAATGGAAAGCCCCTCAAACTAAAGATTGACACAGGAGCCTCATGTAACATCATGATTTTGCAGACATTTGCACAGGTAAAGCAAGATGAAAACCTTCAGGTGTCAAGCCATGTGAAGCTTGTTGCATATGGTGGAGAGGAGATCCAAACTGCTGGTTCAACCATGTTATCTTGCAATCTGAGTGGCCAGACCTACTCTCTACAGTTCTACGTAGTGCGAAAAAATGTACAGCCATTGCTTGGACTGTCTGACTGTCTTCAGATGGGCCTTATTTCTCTCAATAATGCAAGCCACCAGGTCAGTGTAAAAGAAAACTCAAGTTTTGTCCAGCAGCTTAACACAGAATATGCAGATCTTTTCCAGGAAAGATTCCTGTAACATACTGCATGAAACTGGACAAAGAAGCTCAACCTGTCGTCCGTCCAGCACGCAGAATTCCTGCAGCAATGCAACACAAGGTAAAAGCAGAGTTGGAAAGAATGGTCGCTATGGGCGTAATCACTCCTGTATCTGAGCCAACCGATTGGGTGTCATCTATGGTGGCAACTCACAAGAAAAACTCAGATGAAATAAGACTGTGCATTGACCCTAGAGACCTAAACAAGTTCCTAAAACGTCCGCATCACCCCATGCGCACAGTGGAAGAAGTGGCAGTGCAGATGCCAAACTCCACAGTGTTCTCTGTGCTTGACGCAAAAAGCTCCTTTTGGCAGATTTCGCTGGATCACAAGTCCTCCCTACTGACTACGTTCAGCACACCATTTGGAAGATTCCGATTTCTTAGGATGCCCTTTGGCATTAATTCGGCCAGCGAGGTCTTTCAGCGCGCTATGGAACAGATCTTTGCTAGCTATCCGTGCGCAGTCATAGTTGATGACATCATCGTGGAAGGTAACGGTGAGCAGGAACACGATGCAAACTTAAGGAAACTTATCGAACCGTGCTCGTGAAGTGAACTTGAGACTGAACCCTCAAAAGTGCAAATTCCGCTTAAGTGAGGTGAGCTATGTCGGTCATATTTTCACAAGCAAGGGACTACAACCTGACCCAGCAAAAACAAAAGCAATCACAGAAATGCCACCACCAGACAATGTTACTGCGCTGCAGCACTTCCTGGGTATGATCAATTACTTATGAAAATTCATACCGAACCTTAGTGAGCTGTCTGCCCCTCTGCGCTAGCTGACCTGTAAAAATACAGAGTGGTGTTGGTTTAAACAGCATCAGGACGCTTTTGAAGTTCTGAAGCACAGGGTTTCTAGTCCACCAACCTTGAAATACTATGACGTCTTGAAACCGGTCACACTCACCTGTGATGCCTCCCAGTTCGGACTCGGAGCTGCGTGTCTTCAAGAAGGTGCTCCTGTCACGTATGCTTCACGTACTCTGACGCAAACAGAAGTACGTTACGCGCAGATAGAAAAAGAACTTCTGCCTGTGGTATTTGCGTGCACCAAATTTAATGACTACATATATGGTAAACAAATTCACATCGAAACAGACCACCAGCCATTGGTTACCATCCTTAGCAAGCCTATCCACACCAGTGTTAATTTCGTTGACTAAATATTTTCGTCATTATTTTCGTCACGAATATATTTTTGCTGACGAAAACGAAACGAAAACTAAAAAAGAAGTCACTGATGAAGACTAAAACTATGACTAAATTGATTGACATTATCGTCAACGAATAAAGGACGAGACGAAAATAGACTGTGACGAAAATCCAATCAGCAGACGGGAGAGATGCGAGGAATGAACAAAAACGGAAAACGGAACAGGCGAGACTGCATGAGAAGAGAACCAATCAGAGCCTGACTTATTGAGACGTGAAGCGAAGGAATAACACAAGACGTGTCACTCGTATTGTTTTGAATGGGAGAAAGTGTAACGCGCAATATGGCGGAATAAGTCCCGCCTTCTAAATAAGAGCCAATCGCCGACTGGTAAAGTCATCGCGTCACTGCAACGGCCGTTAGATGTTGCTGCATAAAAGCTTTTGAATTGAAATAAAGACACAGTTGTGTTGAAATAAAGTTGAATTTGTGTTTTATATATTTTGGTTAAGTTTGTTTCCTATACCAGCGGTAAAAAATTGTCTAGTAAATCTGTTATTGATTTTAGTCTTATTTTAGTCGACTAAAATACCAAGCAATTTTAGTCGACTAAAATACCAAGCAATTTTAGTCGACTAAAATAAGACTAAAATTAAAACAAATCAGATGACTAAAACTTGACTAAAACTAAAAAGAATTATAGTCAAAAGACTAAGACTAAAACTAAATTAAAATTTCTTGTCAAAATTAACACTGATCCACACAGCTCCAGCAAGGCTGCAACGCATGATGCTAAGATTGCAGAAATACAACTTCACAATCACATACAAGAAAGGGAAACATATGTTCCTTGCCGACACGTTGTCACGTTCCCCCAGAGACTCACCAGATGAACACACAGATGATGGAGCTGACTTCGAAGTTATGTCAGTTTAACACATCTCGTCTTCCAGACTGAAAGAGTTGCAAACTCATACTGCACAGGATCCAGTCCTTCAACGTCTCTGCAGTATTATCAAGTCAGGATGGCCCTCTAGCCAATCAAAGCTGCCAGCAGAAATTCGTGAGTATTTTCCCTTCAGGGATGAGCTCACAGTCAATGAAGATGTACTCATGAAGGGACAGAGAACGGTTGTTCCAGAATCACTACGCAGTGAGTATATCACCATTATTCACAGAGGTCATCCAGGCCTTGATGCAACCAAACGCAGGGCACGGGGCATTGTATTCTGACCTTCTTTACCAAAGACATTGAAAGGAGGTACTATCGTGCTCTATCTGTAACAGTATGAAACCCCATCAACAAAAAGAGCCTCTACACTTACATCACATCCCAGATCTTCCATGGTCAAGTGTGGCTACGGATATCTTTGAGTGGAATGGTCAACACTACCTCGTACTAGTTGACTCATATTCGGGATGGTTCGAAATTGATCTGCTTCGTGACCTGTCCTCCAGTACAGTAATCACAAAACTCAAAAGGCACTTCTCTGTTCATGGGAGTCCGCACAAAGTATTTTCTTTACAAGCCAACAGTTCAAAGAATTTGCTGCTGCTTGGGATTTTACACAAACCACTAGTAGCCCTGAATATCCACAAGCTAACGGGCTAGCGGAGTGCAAAACATCTAATGGAGAAATCCAAGAGGGACGGCTCCAATGTGTTTCAAAACTTGCTCAACCTCAGAAATGTTCCACGTGATCAGACACTTGGTTCACCAGCAGAGAGATTAATGTCGAGACAGACACGCACATCTCTGCCAATCAGCAAGTCCATTCTGGTGCCAGCCTCAAAGAATAATGTTGCTGTCAAAAATCTAATCTCAAAAAAGAGACATTGTCAAAAGACATACTATGACAAGTCCAGCAGAACTCTCCGACCACTCTTACAAGGAGAGGTAGTGAGACTTGCAACGTCCAAAGGCCATGACTGAATCGGACTTGTCAAACAGCTCTGTGATGAACCAAGATCATATCTTGTGGAAGTTGAAGGAAGAGAATACAGACGAAACCGAAAACATATCCTTCCTGTCGCGGAGCCACCTCCACAAAAATTAGACCAGTGAAATGTGACTCCCCTTTGTTCAGACCCCCTCTGCTGAATCTAAACAGAAACACAAATTCCCCACTCCAAATGAGGTCAAAGAACATCGCACCCCACAAGGAACCGAGAAGAAACCGCTGAATGAACATTCAACAAAAGTTCCTTCTACAGCTCCATATGTGACCACAGCAGGTCGCATTTGCAAACCAAACCCAAAGTACCTGGAATGAAACAAAAAAAGGAAATAGAGACAGAAAAGAAAGTTCTGTAATTCAGTAACAAAATGTTACATTTATAAATGTTGATAATATAACTGATGTTAAAATGTGAGTTAACAAATGTTGTGTTAATTGCCCTTTTTACTCTCAGCTCAAGTAATCTGTTAAATGCCCTTTCTATGAAAAAAAAACAAAAACTTTGAGTTAACTTCAATATAAGAAATTGTTCATTAAGGAATAACTGTCAAAGTTAAAGAAGGAGGATGTAGAACATAGTAGTGTTCTGTAGCTTTAAATCTGAGCAGACCCTAAAGCTTGCTTATACGCATGCACGAGTTGGTGCTACGGTGTTGAAGTTTGTACATTGCGTGTTGAACTCCTGCATGTCTCATAGTAAAGATACTGTTGTTAAAAAGGATCTTTGCCTTGCCACTCGTCATTCAACATGCTAGATGTTTATCTGCATTTTTATATACACATCAACACAAGCCATGGATTTTTCTAAGTCAAAGTTCATTTTTATGCTCCGTTTAAAACAATGATTGAACGTGTTTTTTCCCACACTGAACAAGAAAGATTTAAGAATGAATGCTTGATTGCATACTGCATACTTGATACTTGATTTTATGCCAACCCATTTGCACTCAGTGGCAGTGATATTTGTAATCTTGTAAGCATCCAGTTTGTGTTGATTGTGAATATTTTGATCACATTTACAAGCTACAAAATAAAGTGTTATTCTTTGCATTCTTTGCATTTCATAGTGCCTTGTCAAGGTAAATAAAAAAAATGTAATATATCTTGGTATTTAATTACGCTTTCAGAAATGTAACAAGGTTTACTGTTTTACAGTGTATTTTAACATTACAAACCTTGTGCACAAGTAACAACAATACAAGGTGTTCCTTAGAGAATTGAATGCTGTTATTTCTGACAAATATCCACTTTTCCATTTTAAATTGATTACTAAAATAACATTAACAAGATTTCTTAGATCGTCTCCGTGCGCAAATATTAAGGTGCGAGAGGCTGCTGTATGGTGAATAATTAATAATAAATAATCACTGAATAACTTCAAGATTTGCACATTTTGTTCCATCTAAACCATTTTTTTTTTTTAAATGTGAAATAGATAAGACTCAAGTTAGTTTGTGTTTAAAGTTTGTGTCCCCTGCATAGCCTCCTTTATCTGATGATAAAACAATGCAGTTCAGATTCTACAGTGCACTTTCCAACTGACAAGGAAAATTGGTATGGCTGCTATTTGCAAATACTTAGAATGTGTCAGATAAATGACACCGGTAATCGGAGCCCCTCAATAGCATGCTAAAAATGTCAAACCCTCACTCACCTTATGTCTGTTGGCATTTATACTCGGCCTTACTTTTTTGTAAGTGCTAAAGACAAGAAAAAGGAAAAATGAAGATGAAATAATAAGGTACCATATGATTAAAACATAATGAATTTGTCTTTTGCTGTCCTGGTACAACATATCAAATAAACATAGTTCTAACATTGTCCCCAACTCTAACTCTAAATTTCGCAGCATTACAATTGCAGAAATAATGACAAGGTTTTCAAACAAGGTCCAAAAACTGCCATCATTCAAAGCAAAGTGGTTTATAATACCTGAAGAACGCTATCTGTTAGCATTCCAGGGGTTCCTACACCAGTCAAGCCACTGCCATAGAGATGAATGGGAATGCAAAAGATGAATTATAGACCTCAGTTATCCCAGTTAACAGGTAATCCCGCCCCAAATGGTGGTGCATAAATTTAAAATAACATTTTTAACTACAGCTAACATCAGCAAGAAACAAAAGATTGATTAAATGTTAGTCAAGTCCCAAACTCAACCCTAAGCCAAACTGTAAAATATGATTGGTTGACAGAAATGTTGTTCCAGGACCAGCAAGGTTGTAGATCCAAGAACATGTTGTACTCAGCTTTTGGGGTATCAACACAAGTAAAACTCATTTACTCTCCTAAAAATAAAGTTTTTTTTTTTTTTGCAGCATTTATCAANTGTCCTAAAATAACCTTTCAATAAACAGTGCTTACATTTTTGTGTGTGTGTTTGTGTGTGTGTGAACAACATTTTAATAATCTGATATACCCTTTTCCACTATAAAGAACCTTTTGTGAAATAGAACGTTTCCTTGAATGTTAAAATTTCTTCATGGAACCTTAGATGCCAACAAAGAACCTTTATTTTTAAGAGTGTAGATCAACCGTTTGAGATGCAATGTTGCTCTATTATCAGTTTCTCACCGTGTGATGTTCTTAGTGGTGAAGGCACTGATGAGCCACTCCATGTCCAGAATCTTGAATGGGGAAAGCACCAGGTAAGTTGAGTTTTCCACATCTACAGCGCTCTCAGGATAGATGAACCGGTGAGTGGTCTTTGAACCCACATCCTTCTCATAACTTTTTGTTGGGCCCATATTTATCCTGGCTTAACAAAGCATGACTGGGTCAAGAAACATGTGAAAGATCATTATATGAAAAATGACTACCAAATTTTAATGGTGGTGGGTTTTTTTAGCTAATGAAGAGAATTTTTGCTTGGCAAAGAATGACAGCAGACTGTAAAGCTTACAAAGTCTCTATGGCTAAAAGTGACACTGAACCAAATACACAGTTTTTGTCATTATCATGTCTTGAAAATCAAGTCTCACAAAAACAGACAAATTCTGTTATATCTCATTCTTTACCTAATGACAAAGTCATGAAGATCTATGAGATGACCATAACGGGATCCTTTAAGGTTTCCTGAGTTTCCAACCACAGCACAAGTCCTGCAGCGTTTTGGACTAGCGTCTAAGTATTGTGTTTTATATGGGAAGAGAGAAAACATCTTCTCCACCACTACTGTGTAGTTGCTTTCCTTCTTATTTTTCTGAAGGCCCTGGAACGTAAAGTAAAAGAGACTTCAATGAAGAGGTTTTAGTATTTTGAGGTTCACAGAAAAACTAGTAATCAACAAATTATGACATACTTGCATTGAACTTCTGTTCCAAAACCTAGTGAGCTGAAGTGCACGGGAAACTCATCTAGAATTTGCTGTGAACATGTTGCCAAGATAATGACATGATTCTCATAAGAATAAAAATACATAGCACACACAAACATTCGGTAAAACAGGAAACTTTTTGACTAACGAAACAGATAAGTCCACCATCTTGGATGGATTTCTTTCATTGAGCTCATCATAATGCATTCTGGGACATCCTATGTGAGAATGTGAGAGAAGACAGAGAAGGCAACATAATCATGCTGCCCACCTGTGCAGTCTTAAAATGCTGCCATAGCATCTCACTAGTTTTTGGAAAGGAGTCAATACAGTTACTTAATTCATCACTGCTCAAGGCTTAAAGAAATGTAAGATTGATACCTTCCAATACTTGTAGATATCTCCACTGAGCACATAATTTTCCCTGGTGAGCAGTGGTTGAATAGAGAGATCATAGAGTTCATTGAACCAAGCACTATGAGTCTGCTCTCTGACACAGTCTTTACAAGCACATGTGCCTTCTGAGAACTCATCCATGGGGGTTTGGAACACCAGGAGCATGCATATTATGATCACACATGTGACAGCTGTCATATAGGAACCTCTATAATACATTAACACCTTCATCTTTGCTCCTCTCCTGCTGAAAAAAAGAAGAAAAAGGGCATTTTTGTGGGTTTAATGACATAGCAGGGTTAGCAAAATTTCAAAATCCCTGGAAGCCCTTCGGGCAGGCACTCTTTAGATTTTGGTAGCCTGAAATGAATTAAACTTGCCCGAATAAAAGACCATATTTTTTTAAATGTAGAAAACTAGACAGGAGCCGAAAACATCAATCAAAAGCATTTTCAAAACACAATTTTCAACAATCGTATATATAAAATAATCAAAATAAAATTTTTATTAAAGCTGCAAGCAGCGATGAAAGGGCCCTCACACCCGTGTGGCTTTAGGAAAACAGAGCACGATGGGCAATATGCATTTAAGTATATGAATATAGAAGGACAACGGCACTTATTTGTATTTGCTACACTTCCTGCTACCAGCTGGTGGAAATATGACTATAACTCAATTTTGGCATGTAGATGTCTTCAGGCAAGGGCACTTATCAAACATTGTATGTCTGAGTTACAACAACTTCCTGTTTCATGGCGTTAATCGCATACATTAGAACTTAGCCAAGTGTTGCATGATTTAACGCATTCCTAACTTGTTTGGTACTTCGTGACATATTTAAATGTGATTCAGGGAGTGAATTACAGTGTAAAGCATGCCATTTTCTGTTGCCAACAGGTGGCGCTATGACTAACTGAATATTTGCATGTAGATGTCTTCAGGCCAGAATTCTTATCACACATGTGAAGTTTGAGACAGGTTGGACGTTGTATGCCTGAGTTACAACAGCAGCCTGTTTCGTGGCGAAACATCAAACTTTGTCAGACGGACACGCCCTTCAACGAAAACTCAAGATCTTCGCAATTTAACATCGCTAAGGCCTTAAGATTAGACTGACCAAATATGATGTTGATCTGGTTAAATCTCAATAAGGAGTTAATCAGTGTAAAACATGACATTTCCTTTTGCCCCAGGTGGCGCTATGAATGTAACTGCCTATTGGCAAGTAGATGTCTTGAGGCCAAGACTCTAATAAAACATGTGAAGTTTGGGGCAGATCGGACATTGTAAGCCCGAGTTACAACAACTTCCTATTTCATGGCCAAACATTGAACTTTGTCAGGCCGCCATGGACACAGCCTTCGACGAAAACTCAAGATCTTTACAATTTAATATCACAAAGGCCTTTAGATTAGACTGACCAAATATGACGTTGATCTGATAAAATTTCTAGGAGGAGTTTGTTAAAGTACAACGTCTGGAAATAGCAAAAACTGCAAAAATTTTGCAAAGAAAATTCAGAATATCTCACTTCCTGATTCCTGATATCTCACTTTCAGATTTTGCTCCCAGGGACTTTTTTTGTTGGTATTGGGCTGTTACATGTGTCTACCAAATTTCATACTTGTACATGAAACGCAGTGCGAAAGGTGCTTAATAGAAATTTTGTAGGTGACGCAATCGAGCCATTTTGCCACAACTAATTCTGAAACCCATATCAGACGTAAATTTTTACCACTTTTGACGCGTGTGCAAAGTTTCATGAGTTTGAACATGTTTAGGCCCTCAAAAATGCGATTCATTTCGGAAAAGAAGAATAATTGACCGAGCAATTACAATAGGGTTCTCACACCATCGGTGCTCTGGCCCTAAATAGAAATAGGATTTGGTTCTTACTGAACTGAAATTTTCCTGTCTTTTTTTGGCTGAGTAGAACTGAAATAAAAACATAAAAGTTGTAGAACCGTAAAACATTTTCGCACTCTCACAAGTGTCAGCGATTTTTCTCCACAGCACATGCAATCTCTATCCCTCAGTTCAGTAAATTGAGAACAACACTCCTTCACTCTAAAAACTGCTGGGTTAAATATGGACAAAACCAGGGATTAGGTTGTTTTCACCCAGCAATTTTTTTCAACCAATTTTGGATATATTTTTTTAGCCAGCAATATAGTAATATAGTAAAAGGGGTGTTTTTGCTCACCCCCAAATAGGGGCAAATTTGTGGGGTATTTTAAGCTGAAACTTGACCAGACCAGAGACTTATATTACATCATGTGAAAGAGGGCATAATAGGTGCCTTTTTACCCAACCTGCTGGGTTTGTCCATATTTTACCCAGCTTGGGTTTTTTTAACCCAGCATTTTTTAGAGTGTTTACAGTGGGTGACAGCACCAATTGTCTTTCCAAAACATCAGAAGAAGAGAAGGCGCGAGGGATAGGGAAGAGAAGTAAACACAACTGCGTAGATAAGCTCTAACTTCACCTGAATCCGCTGTTAAAATAAATCATCCACCCGCCACCCACACGAACACATGATTTTCTGTTTTAGATATCCACACACAACCCACACCCGATTACACTGACTGAAGTAGGCTGCTTTTAAATTAACATTTATTTAAAGTAAAAATTCTTCTTTGGCAATACATTTCCTTAATAGCCTAAACACAGGCTTTACTCCCTTCCATCTTAAATTTGTTTTAAGAGGGAAAAAAAGTTTCCCTCACTGCAACATTAAATAAGCTCAACACAAGCAAAGGCTGGATATAGGCTTTATTAGTTTGTCATGTAGGCCTACAGTGGTTCACATCCATTACACATACCCAACACGATGATTGGTGCTGGTTAACTATTTAATATAACTATTAAAACACTCTCACATGGTACTTTTCTTTCCTTTCTTGCGTTTTGTTTTTAATTCTCCTTTTTTCTCTCTCGGAACTTCTTTCTAGCCATTGCTGATTAAACAAGTGGACCTGCAACTGCATAGCTTAATGAGAGTATGCAAATTAGTGCATGATGAAAATGTAAGCTTTAAACGCATTAATATTTCCATCATGTTGGAAAACACTCTTATCGAATAAGTCACAGCTGAAAGGCATTGTTAGGCACGGCGCGAAGCGGAGTGAACCCCTTCAGCCGTGACTTATTCACGATACAGCACTAGCCTCAAGTACCTTATTGCTTTTATAAAACGGTTACCACACAATACAAATATAAAGCCAAAAAAATATGTATCAATGCAACTTTCATGAAGTAAAATCACTAAAAACCTTCCTACCGCCAGAAAAATAGTCCCTGACCGTGAACAGCAACAGAAGTTACATTATTAGGCCATTAGATGACGACAAAGACTGTCTTTATGAGTGATTCACTCCGTTGCAAAGACTTTCATATTGAAAATACAGAATTGCTGTGAACACGGAACAAGATGCAACTGACAAATGCTTTGACTAGTGCTGTCTGTCACAGGAAAACCTCTTAAAGGTGCAATATGTAATATTTTTGCAGTAAAATATCCAAAAACCACTAGGCCAGTGTTATATATTTTGTTCACTTGAGTACTTGCAATATCCCAAATGTTTCCAACTATTTGTAAATCGTGAGAAAATTGCAATTTTAACCAAGGCTCCGGGACGTGTGAGGAGTCGCCTGTCAATTGCGTCATACCCGCGTTAACTCTCGGTTTCCGGTTTTATTTTGTAGAAACCATGGAAACACCAAAGACGCTTTAAATTTTACACATTTTAATAGACAAGGGAACAACTGTTTTGTATTTATAGACAGAAAACGAATTGTTGTTATATAGCTCAACACTTTTTTTCTTTTTACCATGCTTTACCATGCCTCTGAGAAAAACACTATTTTGTCAAGTAGCTAACATAGCATAATCAGATGCAGCTTTATTTTTATTAACAGTAATACATAATTTTCTCCATCATACAATACGTTTTAAAATTAATTGCATGCCATTTATCAACACAAGACATCCAAAATTGAATATGATATTCTAAAATCGATCTATCTTACTGCAGTGTGCAACAGTGTCACAGCTGCAGCCGAGCAAACGCACGGAGTAACTTTATAAAATTTTCAACACACTCAAATGTATCTCATAATAAACAGAGCTGCGTTACCTCATACTCATGACCGGAAAAGCGGAAGCGGCGCCGGCAACTGTGACATAATAAAAGTTCTGCTGCTCGTGAGGCGTGTTGTGCAATCGCTCCCGCGGCCTCGATCAGCTTGTTCCTGCTCTGCTTCATACTACAGTGACGTTAATAATCGCATCCATGAACATGATTTGTTCCCGAGTCCTATCCCTATTCTTTTGCACCATCCGTTGAGATGAAGATTCCGCTCTAAAACTTGGCGTCATCAAGCTAAGCCTTTGTTTTGAATAGGTTTCTAGCGACCTCTAGCGGTAAAAAATATTTAATATGATATTCTAAAATCGATCTATCTTACTGCAGTGTGCAACAGTGTATCATATTACATATTGTACCTTTAACTGAAAGGACAAGATATTGCAGCGGTCATTTAACAGATTTTTTATTATGAACATAGATCTGACCTGAAGGAAAATGCTAAATCTGAATGCAGGTAATAAACTCGCTTCCACAAATCCCTTCACTCGATCGGGATGTTCTCTTAGATATTTCTGGACGGCAAGTGCAGTGACTGTAACATCGAGCGTATTTTGCAGTATTATTTACACCTACTTAATCAGGCTCCGAAAATTCTTCAAAAAGAACACAAAGAATGGCCTTCTCAGCTGCCATAGTTGCAACTCTTGCGTCATCAGAACAGGGTGTTCAAAGCACCACCGTTTCCATCTAAAAAACGTTTTGCAACGTTTTGTCGGTGATGAACGCGGCCCTGGTTTATCGCATCACGTCTGGTTGGCTGTTTAAATTTGCTTTTCAAAGCTGAAATTTGATTAACTTAATTTATTTTGTTTATTTCCCCTGTTTTGTCTAAATATGCAACTGCCATTCTCCAATAAATTAATTTGCTTAATAAATTAATGTTTGATGACAATATAATATTTTGACATTATAACTGTTTTATAAAGTCAATTGTACTCCCCTACACCGCTATTATAGGCTAGAATTAGTCCTTAAAGGAGTTGCGTGCAAAATAACGCGGCGGCTCGTCATGTACTAGGGCTAGTACTGCACCAGATGTAGCGAATAGGCCTACGGATCAGTTTGATTGATCAAAGTTGGGTGGAGACAGATTAAACGTCATCTCATCCATCTGCTTTTACCACAACAATAACGGAACAAATGTGTATTGTTAAATGAACGTTTGGCGCGATTCGGTGGCGTTATTTGTTTGAAAGAAACACAAACGCGATTCGAACATACCTGTTGCGTTGTCGCATCTGCTTTTCCCGAGCCCAGGATGTCTGGAGAGAACCCCGCCTTCAGTTCCTCTGAATTGACCTTTGCTCCTGAGTTCTTTCACTTGCATTGCTGTTTCATAGATAAACCAGCTATCTTTACACGTTTTATGAGGTCTGTATAAATCCGTAGGAACACAAACCTATAGTGTTTAACCAAAAAGTGGATCCTGAAAAAATGTGGTTATTTAAGGCAGGGCTGTCAACTTTTGAGCTCAGCATTAAGTGAGAATTATCCCCGGGGGTAGGGGTGGGGTAATTTGCAAAAAAAACTTTCATCACAAGAAGTGTTGGGCCTACTGAGATTGGCAAAAGATTTGGTAGCTTATCAGAACAGAATTACATCAGGTTTATTGAGATGTTACACAATGTTTACATGGTACAATGACTACAGTGTTTTTATTAAGGCTGGGTAATGACAGTTTTCATGATTCAATGATGCAGTTCAATATGAATTAATTTTGGATGCATATCAGATACATGTTAATTTTTCTCAAAAATCTCTCAACTAAATTCTACACAGGAAACTTTAGACGTCATCATGACAAACAGGACATTTGGACAGCATTTCTCATGAAAAAGTGGATAAGTGTTCATACACAGCGCAGATCATAATCAGCGAGCATGTTTTTAAATAAAGTTGTTTTTTAAATAAAGTTTGAGGAAGCTTAGTGGTGGTGACGTTGATCCGCGACCATGGTGTGCTGTAGTCTGTTTATAGCCTTCTGTCAGCTTTTAATATCTGACGACTTTATTTAGGCTTCAAAATGTATGAATACTGTGTTAACTTGTAAAGATTATCTTGATAGACAAAATGTTTAAGTGTCATAACCCTTTATTAAACACAGAGCTTATTTTTTTGCGATTTTCCAAAAGTCTATAGGAAAAATGAATAGGCTTTTGATCGAGGGAAGCCGTGCGCCGCTAACTTCCGGGTTGGCCTACAAAAACGCGTCATCCCTGAGGTACTCTATGGAGAAAGGCATAGAGGCAGAGCACATTTAGGCCACGCCCACACCGGAGGGGAAAACAATCCAGCCGTCTCCATTGACTTTGTATAGCGTGAGGCTGCCTCCTCGTCATTTCTGGCTTATAACAAAAAACAGAACAATGTCTAAAAGCTGCTATTTGACATGGTGAACAACAAACAAGCTAAAAACCCCAGAAAAGTGAGACAGCGCAACGGGTCATATTACTATAAGAAATACATTGGAGGGGAACGTAATCAGCGACAGGTTATGCTAAACAAACAAAGAAAAAAAAAACTTGTCTTAAATAATTAATCATTTTTAGGCATGTCAAAGAATTATTTCACCTGTCGCCGAATACGTTCCCCTCCAATGTAGTTCTTATAGTAATATGACCCGTTGCGCTCTGTCTCACTGCCTGTATCCACTTTTGTGTCTTTAAACATTTGTTTTTTGAGGTCGACAGCTTATAAAAACGTAGTTCTGCATTTTTTAGCTTGTTTGCTGTACACCATGTCACATAGCAGCTTTTAGACATTGTTCTATTTTTGTTATAAGCCAGAAATGACAAAGAGGCAGCCTCACGCTATATAAAGTCAGTGGGGACTGTTGGATTGTTCCCCCCCCCCCCCGGGGCGTGGTTTTCAGATTATGACGTTTGTCGCTCTGTCTCTATAGAGGGTATGCGCGTGACGTCACCGTCGACCGTTACGACTGCGGTCACGCCCGCTGAGTGGCAAAAGACTGAGCGGCAGCGTTGGTTTTCAGCGTGAATGCCGCGAAAAACAAACAAAACACATCCAAAACGGGAAAGAGCTTTTCGACTGATTGTACAAATAGCTTTGACAAAAAAAAAAAGAGGTATAGCCTATATTTAAAAACGGCAGAAAGCAACAGAAAAAAAAGCAAATGTATCACTGCAATTCACAGAAACAGCTGGACTCCAGGCAGAGAAACATGATTTGCAGTTATCATTTTGTGTCAAATTGTTAGATTTTGAGGTAAAATCATACCGTATTGTATTGTTATATTATGTTGACAACTCATCAATTAAATATTTTCCATCTTATATTCTGCATAATGGGGTGTTTTTAAATAAACAACACTGACAAAACCTATAGCCTACTATAAAACTATATATGTTTAGGGCTGGACAATATGACGATATAACATTGATATAAGTGATTACGCGGATTTAAACCTACCTATATTGTAGTTATAATAATAAAATATTCACAGGCAGATTTGCTTTATGTGTTTCCCCGCCGTCGAAATCAGGCACATATAAATGTCAGGAAACACGACTTCTGGCTGCATGTCAATATCCATGGATTAGGTTTATTTGACAAGTTGTAAGAAACACTTCGAGTCCAACCTTTAGTGTAATTCGTTTGTTTTACTCGCGTTTTCGCAGTTTCCCCTATTAAATCCAGTCACGCAGCAGGTTCTTTTGCCACTCAGTCCAACTGAGGGAGCGCGTTCCGGCGGGAAAGTGACGTCGATGCATACCCTCTAGGGCTTTTGCAGCCCCGCCCCTTTTCAGCGCTGCGCTCGTTGTCTTTTGACTTCCGGTTTGTATTTCCTCAGCGATCTTACGTAAGCCTATTTATGAATGAACTGCTCGTTTTAAAATCTTCCCGGTCTACTGACATTTGTTAAGACATCTGCTTTAAACATTACAATGCTCACGATAATTGAGCTCATTTGATTTAATTTACTCTACAACAAGTAAATCCACTTCCATGTACAGCTACCGCAAAAAGAAAGTTCACACATTTTGAGGCGCTCAACATTTTTATTTTATTTTTTTATTTTTACGATATTATTTTAGTAGTAGGCTACACAAACAACATACAATATGTTAACAATACAGTAAGGCATTATAAACAGAGAAACGAATAGGAAATTCTTCAGCATTTGCTACAGCTCTCAAAACATCGCCAATATTTATATTAAATACATTAACATTTACAATTAATTTTTACATTCCTCTCAGTCCTGAATCCATCTTGAAATCCTTCATTAAATGTAAGAACTGTTTTCTTTATCAGTACCCTTTATATATTGAAATCTTGTTTCTGTGTACAAGTTGATGCATTGTTGTATTTTCAATGTCTCCTTTATGAGGGCCGGCTTTAAAGTTAGTGTGAGATTTGTCAAAGTAATGATGCCAGGTTCCATCACTTTTAGCTCCAAACCCAAAGACATCCACCTGCGTAAAAGACAGAGCTGTCAGGAGTTTTGCCATTTCAGGGTGTTCTAGCTGTCGGCAATATGACACTGGGATTTAAACTGTGTTAAAAGCTATTCAAATATCATTCCATAACGGTATTTATGCATACATTTCTTAATGGTGCATTCAGTATTTTTCTCTCACTAAAAAGTTTTATCCCTAAATAAATTGGTAAATATTTGGAGATAAATACATAAGATAAATAGCTTACAGCAAAAAAGTGCATCTTTTTACATTATTGAATATGAAGGTTGGGATAAAAAGTATATACCTAAACAAAATAATGTTATTTAAAAAGGAAATGATCATTAAGGTTAAAGAGTGTCTATTTACACCAAGTGCAAATAGCCCGCCTTGTTGGTAGGGGCTATTTACACTAACTGCACCCACCATTGTCTGATTGAGACAGACAAAATTACCAAAGAAATACAGCTGATAACAGGATCAGCGGTGTGGAGAGTAAGGTGGGTGGTGTTAGGGTCACCGTGATTTTGCAAAGACAGACTGTAACAACATTCCTCTCCAAAAATGTAGTACTCTAACCCTATCCCTAAACTAACCCTACCATATCCCTAAAATCAGAGGGAAACAAAAGGTGAATAAGAATGCTGCAGAAGCACCTAACCCTGTAAACTTATGCTCAAATCTGACTGGTTGTTTGGAATGTTGTTCCGGGATCAACAAAGATAATGATCTAGCACTTGAGTTGGTCTCTGCATTTTACTGAACTCATTCTTCTCCCTTTTCTTATTGCATATTAGCTAGGCCTAGGAGTAGCGTCTATTTTAAATAAAAATTAAGAAAATATTTGAAAAGTGCAAATAAGATGCCTAGCAGGTATTTATTTAATAGTGGAAATAAAGTGTAGGGGAGGTAATATCAAGTACAGACAATGTAATAAAGCAGCATCCATTTATGATTTTAATAAATATAATCATATTCACTGACTATGTTATTATTGCATACTATTTTGTAGTTTAAATAGCATTTAATGAGCTAGTTATTTAATACGGAAACTCTGTGGATAACATCAACAATCATAAACTCAAGCATCATGTGAACAACGCAAACAGTTTTACCTGATCACAGATATGCAGGGCAAATACTACTGTAATGAAGCCAGTAGAAGGATATTTGCCATTTTTCTGCAGCCATTTCTCGTAGACGTATTTTATAAAAGCAGGGTGGAGGATCATCACCTATACAGAAACCAAAACATTTATGAGACATACATATCTGCTTATTATAGGGCTTAACATTGACATTGATTTAATGACACGGATACCTTATTCTCGTTTGCCTTGATTGAAGATTTGACTCGTGTGTAAGTGCTGAGGAACAAAATGATGGCAAAATGAAGATATAGATAATCATTTGCTTGCTTTCATAATTATTTAATTGTTTTATTAAACAGTGCTCACCGTGTGATGTGTCTAGTGGTGAAGGTGCTTATGAGCCACTGCATGTCACGAATCTTAAAGGGAAAAAGCACCAGATGGGTGTTGTTCTCCAAGTCCACAGCGCTCTCGGGATACAGAATCCGGTGAGTGGTCTTGGACCCCACATCCTTCTCGTAACCTTTTGTCGGGCCTTTATTTATCCTGAGATAAAAAGAAGATTATTCCTATACCACAAACAGGGTTGAGATCCACTGCTGTAGAGAACATTTATGAGATTTATTCTGTGTAATAATCTGTTCTTCTAATACCTAATGACTAAGTCATGGCTGTCTATTTGTTGACCATAGTGGGATCCCAGGAGGTTCCCAGAGTTTCCCACCACAGCACAGGTTCTGCAGCGATCTGGACCAGCGTCTGAGTAGTGTTCTTCATCGGGGAACAGAGAAAACAACTGGTCCACCACCTCTGTGTAGTTGACTCTGAGCGTTGATGGTTGTAGACCCTTTACAAATATTTAAAGAGATGCAAATTAGTGTCAAGACAACGATCATATCATGCAAAAACCATCAAGATAGGATGATTTTATTTTCATTTTCACATCAGGACATCCCTCAGGCTGTATGTATACTTTTAGTTTGCTTAACTTCCTGATGAATTTGCGAAAATGTAGAAACTACACAGGATTTATTTTGGCACAGAATATGTAAAATGAAAATAACTCATAAATTGAAAACTGCTATTGTAAAATATTTCCTGTTGGTTGAACTTAGAAACCTGCTGCCATAAAACTGAAGATAACCTTTGTTTCAACTCACAAATAGTCAAGACATAGGGTAAGTTTAATTTTTAAAAACTTATTAACTTGAGTTCAAAATCCAAAACTTGTCATCACAATTGACCCATCGCCAGGGGTTTGATTGACAAGCGATCTAACCAATCAGAACGCCGCATCCGCCATTTTGTCAGACAAAGCAGCCAGTAGTTAGAAGATTAACCTCGGTGGAGTTAAACTTGAAAAATTGTGCATATTGACGTCTTTCCGCGTTTGAAACAACATTCATTCTGATGTTCATTCATATTTATTTGATGCTATAAATGGACTAGTAGGAAGAGATTATGGGTTAACGAGCGTCTTGAGCTGAGGCGCTACAGCAATCTGTCACGACATATTAAAGAGCCACAAAACGGTTTTTATTGTTTGAATTTCTTTAATAACTACACAGTTTGAAAGCTGGGACTTTGTTTAATATCATAAGTAACCTGCTTTGTCTTGTCTGTCGATGTGTTGTCAGTGTCCTCTTTGCTCCGCGATGTATTTTTCACTGCGTTTTGCGTGACAGCGCCACGGCTTGTCGGACAAAGCAACAGTAACTAAGGGGGGCGGGTCTTTGCGAAGGGTCAATTGGAGTTAAAGAGAAGAAATAAGTTAACTTAATGGGGCTATCACGCTTTACTGTATGAAATATTCATACACACACACACACGTTCGTTTTTGTGAATTGTGTGGACATTCCATAGGCCTAATGGTTTTTATACTGTAGGTACACACTGTATTTTCTATCCCCCTACACTACCCCTACCCCTAAACCTAACCATCACTTTTACTTTCTCACAAAAACTCATTCCGTATGATTTATAAGCGTTTTGGAAAGGGGGGACATGGGGTAATGTCCTCATAAGTCACCTCTTTTTGTAATACCTATGTCATACCCATGTCATTATACACATTTGTGTCCTGATGTCACAAAAACGCGCGCGCGCGCGCGCACACACACACACACACACATATATACGAAAATAGGCTTTATTTATTTGGTTTATTTGGCGTACAGTGAATCATAGGACCCCGGATCTGGAATCTGAAGGTGCAAAAAAAAAAATATTGAGAAAATTGCCTTAAAATTGTCCAAATGAAGTTAACAATATATTTCCACTCACAATTTTTTTTTAAAATATATATTATTTAACAAAATATCTTCATGGAACATGATCTTTACTTAATATCCTAATGATTTTTGGCATTAAAGAAAAAAAATCTATAATTTTGACCTATACAATGTATTGTTGGCAATAGCTAAAAAATATACCCGTGCGACTGGGTTTGTGATCCAGGGTCACATATAGATATACAATTTTTCTAACGAACGATGTAATTTAACTTTTTGATTCACAGTGCCCTGTTGGAGCAACTTAATGGCTGCACTTTGTTCTGCACTATATGTTCCACCACTTTAAAACAAACGGATTTGTTGTTTGTTGTGTTTTCATATTCAAGAGATTATAGATGCAACTTTTTTGTGCTCACATCGAATGTTCTTCAACTTTGATTGATCTGTTGATCTGTTGAAAGCAGTTATTTTGAGTTAGATGCATAAATGTTATCATCCTATTCAAATTTTACATTGAAGGGGTGCATACAACATATTTGCCCACCGGCAATAGTTGCCGCACATTCAAATACGTTTTTTAAGAAAAACAAAACAAACAAAAACCTGGGGAAAATAAATGCTATATACATGAAACCATTCAGAAAAATTTGGGCACAAATGGGTTAATATTTTAAAGTCTTACCCTCCACCATCTGTATGCGTCTCTATGTAGCAAGCTGTTTCTTCTGTTGAGCAGGGCTGGAATAGTGGGATTGTAACGATAAACGAACCAGTCATCGTCCATAAATCCCATGATGCAAGTTTTACAGGAGCATGAAGGTTCGAAGATTAAATCATCGTATGAGTATATGGTATCGTCCATCGGGGCGTTTTGAGTGTACAGAAGAAAGATGGTCATGAAACTTAAAGGCAAGATGATGAAGCGAGACGTCAGTCTGCTGAAGACACTCATCTTTTGCGTGAGCATTTTCCCTGGACAAATAAAGTTTTGTCAGTTTTCATTTGAATCTTCTGATACATGATTTACACATAGCGGCATATAGCTTTAAATGACAGTCTTTGTGTGGCTAAAGTTCAAACTCCCGCACTGTAAAAATGTCATCATAATCATGTATAACTTGTCGTCACGGTAATTTCTGTCCTTTCTGTGTGAATTCTCACACTGTAAACTAGAATTTCGATTAGTAATTCAATTCAAAGTAATAGTAAAAGTGCAATGTAACTTCGACACCGCTTTGGTTGTTCTCAAATAATAATAAAACAAATACGCATCATTAATTAAAAAATGCGTCCTTTTTTGAGTCTGCTATATAGCCTAGTTTTGACGTGAATAAGACTTTTATTTTATTTTCATTATTTAATAATACACCAGAGGGTTAATTAATTAATTTGTTTCAGATAGCCTATATCACTGATTTCATTTCGGTTAAATATTAAAGACATAAAACAATAGTGAAAAAAAAAAAAAAGATTTAAAACATTGTTTCACCAACAGAAGTGTCCAATACGGGACTGTTTGACACGGAATTGTTTAACACACTATCACAATATTTTATAAATGTTACATTTCAGAGGCAAAAACGTTAACTTGATTATACAGATCGAATTTAAGTGCAAATTGACTGGTATATATAAGACAAAATTTAATTACCGTAGTATAAAGGGTGAAACTTACCAAATTGATCAGAAGGTCAGGTTGACAGGTTTTAGTGAAGTCTGTATAAATATATTATGGGCAAGAAATATACTCAGCAATATGTTTTATTTCTTGTCATCTGAATCTTTCAGGAATGAGTGCTCGAAGCCTCCCCAAATCAGAGGACTTCATGTTTGTTCCTCAACTAGTGGGACTGGTTTTACCTGATCACACCCGATTGATACTGCCAAAAATGAGTATTACCAAGAGTATTAGAAGTATTAGATCTAAATACTATTAAAATAAAAAGCCAATGCATGCTTCTGGTTCTTGGTATAAAAGCATTTTGAAAAATGTAACCTAAGGAAAGTGTGCTTACGAGAATTGCTTTGAAAATGCTTTGAGGTGAAATGTTCTTGTTTTCAAAACAGTGTTACACAACAGGGGGAAGGGAGGTCGAGGTATGGGCGTGCTGAAAAAGGTGAATTGAACAGAAACCATTTGCTCACAGATAATAAACACGCCGACTAGGGCTTTTGATTTAATGCGCTAAATTAGGCTAATTAATTAGTTACGAAAAAAAAAACGCGTTAAAATTATAAAAGCATTTAACGCACCCGCCCCAGACCTATCTGACGTTTCAGTTGATTGAGGTGAACATACAGGGCAACAACTCACTGCGTGATAGAACCTATAGATTGCAGGTATATGCACTGTAAAACCCAACTGTGAAATTCACTAAATGAAATAAGTTCATTTTACTTAAAACTTTAAAAAAGTTAATTCAACTTAATACATTTTGTGATGTGAACTCAAAAACTAATTATATTAGGGCAAAAATACCCGTGTGAGTTTTTGTCTCATATTTAGCCTATATAATATGATATAATTAAGCATCACACGAGCAACGAGTGTAGAAATGATTTTATAAATATTAATAGGCTACTTCTATATGCTGGAGCAACTAACTCTTTATTTACTCACACCCAGCATTTCATAAAGGCAAGCCAAGCGTCAATATGTGACTTGTTGGGAGTGAGAACGTGTTGCACACGCATTTGCTTTTTTTCCCCTCCCTCCTTTCTTTCTTTTTTTTTTGTAAAACTGCAGACAGTGACATTAGGCTTTAATTTAAATTAAAGTACTTTATTTATAGTAGCTGCAAGGCCTACTGTAAAAAAAATAATCAGTCCAAGGGTAAGAACAAATGATTAATAGTTTTTAGTATTATTTTAAAATATAAATTAAATTGTGGTCTTTGAGCCTGATCACTTGAATTTGTGAATTATTTAATGATGATGATGGGAATAAAAATAAGTTTGTCCCACACCGTGGATGTCATCAATTTTCGATAAAACTGAAAAACTAATTTAGGCCTATCAGTTCTCACGAAAATTCAGGTTGACAAGGACGACCAGTCCTTGCTCTACCAGTTCACATTTGAACACCCTCTTACACAACCCTGACATTCAGATCTCGGTACACAGAGGCAAACAACGCTGGATTCACAGATGGACAGTTTTATTTAAAGGCAAGAAAGTGAGTAAATGTTTTATTTTATTTACATTTTCCTATTAATTTTTTTAATGCAGTAATTAAAGATTTTTAGTCCCTCTTTTGCAGATAAATACATAAATACATACATACATAAAATAAAATGAGGAACGAAACATCGCTCTAAAAAATGATGGGTTGTTTCAATCAATGTTTGGGTCAAATATGGACAAACCCAACCTTTAGCTTAAAATATGTTTAAAATGTTTAATTTTTAACCAACGGTTATTGGACACAAACATGGACAAACGCATTATTTTTTTTTTATAGTAGTAGAATTCAGAAAATGCAGAACAAAATGAAAACCGAAAGATAACAGAAGCTTTTTGTGTTCAGTTGCTTGAATCAGATGCTTTATCAGCATATCACACAAGAAAACCAGTTCTGCTTGAATGTCTGCTTTCTGAATGCTTTCTGACTTGGTATCGTAATTTAAGAAAGATGAATAACAAATCTCGTAGAACTGCTCTTATGGGCGGTTTAATTAACTGTTTAATTTTAACCCCCACGTTGAGGCTGCTACCTAGTTGCCTAACCCTAAACCTGCAGACCAACTGGGGTAATAATGGCGGGGTCAGAACGAGCTTTTGCTGTTAAACAGTGGAACAAAAAAAGCTCTAGGTTTTTATAAAGTAGAATTAGACATCATGGTAACACTGTTTACTGTCCCTCTAACCCTATATTCCCCTAATTAATAGTTTTCATTAATAATTTCTTTTTATTGTCATGTATTGCAGCTGGTCTCATGTTCAGGAATCACCTAAACCTCAATCTAAACCAACCCAACATCAGAGAACCCCTTCAGCATTCAAAATGCGGTCTTGTAAACACATGAAGATCATCTTCGTGGTTCTTTTGAGTGCTGTCATCAGTTCTGTGACCATATGTAAAGTTCCTTATGATCAGTTCAAACATTTAATGAACAACAGCATAGTGGAGCGGTTGTTTCATGAAGAACCCTGTGCCTGTATGGAGCGGTGTTTGGCTGCAAGTGACGACGAGTGGTTTACCGAACGCTTCAGACCAGATGTCCCACCTCTGCTCTCTCTCAATAACAGCGTGCTTCCTGACAACATCTATAAATGGTGGCAGGTATGTTATTAATTTCTGTGCTTATAGTGTTAAAAGCGTGTCTCTCATCAAAACAGTTCAGCCAACTTAAAGGCACAATATGTAAGAATTTTGGATTAAAACATTCCCAAACCAGAATTCAGTGTTACATATTTTGTTGACTTGTGTAGCTACTTACATTATCCCAAATGTTTCCAACATTCAATTCAGAGAAATGTGCAATTTTAAACAATGTAATGTCTTTCCTCATGCGCCGCCTTTCAAAGACGTCATATAGCCTACTCTCGATTTCCGGTTTTACTAGCGTAGAAACGGGCCAAGATGGCGGCAAGATGGAGGTGGTGTTTCTGAAGTGTAGTCGGGAAAGTTTTTATATTGGACGGTATTACAACCAACATAGCTCATATATTTTATATGAATGAACAAATAAACGAGATTGTTGATTAGTGATGGGAAACCGAGGCTTTCTGAAGTGTTTGAGGCTTTCATCAAATTGTGCCGAAAAATGGTTCATTACTCGAAGCTTTTAACACAGTGCGCATTAGCGACATCTGGTGGTCAGACTTGTTTTCTTCACCATATCTAAATCATCTCGGAGCAGATACGGTTTGAAAAAGCACGTGACCAAAGCTTCAAGTCCGTGACATACGGAATGGAATCACTCTTGTCTTGAATCTGTTTTTATCTGATGTAATCTCATCTAAATTAATTTGTGACAATGAGACCACCACTCGTGACATGTGTAACCTGCATGGTCAACGGATTCACATATTGAGCAATAATATACAATGATGTGATCATAACTGACATGAGTAGTTGAAAAAATATTTTGGGTGAGCTGTTTAACCCTTATGTTCTGTTCAGGGTCTCTGAGACCACAGCAATAAAACATGATTAAATGCATTTTCCTTTTATGCATCAGCTGAAGCGCCAATGTTTTCAAACCAGCTGTCTCGACTTTCCGATACTGCATGACGTTTGAAGCGTCAAACGTCATTAATCACGTGGTATTGCCATTTCGATACAAGCATTGGTACAGTGTGATACAATAGTGCTTTGAAAACTGCGTCGGAGCATCGGTATCAACCGTCCCAACACTATTGTTGATTAAACGGCTTTCCTGTAGCTCAGTGGTTAGAGCATGGCACTAGCAATGCCAAGGTCTTTGGTTCGATCCCAGGGATTGCACATACTCCGATACAAATGTATAGTATAATGCAATGTAAGTCGCTTTGGATAAAAGCGTCTGCCAAATGCATAAATGTAAATGTAAGTGCGAAGAGACGACGAACAAACTCTGAACCCAACATTTGTGACCTCCTAGCTACTCCTCTTTCCGACACCCCCTTAAAACCCAGTCAAATAAAGTCTAAGAGAGAGTACAGTAAGCGTGATGACACGTCCTCTGAAATTTTGGCGGTCATTCGCGATTTTTGAGACGAGATGTTCCAGAAAATTTCAGCTATTGACAAGACAACTGCCGTTACAGCACAGCAAATTGAAAGCTTGTCTTCTACCGTCCATCAGCTTGTTACTGAGGTGACTACTCACAAGGAGGCGTTGAAAGTCGTGTCTGCTGAGATCCAGGATCTTAAACAGATGAACAAAACTTTAAAAGAAGAGGTTGGAGACTGCAAGCGGTACAGTTGGAGGTGGACGCTGAAGCTGCGCGGTGTACAAGAAAAGGATGGAGATGTTCGTTGTGTTGCAGTCAATATCCTTGGCAACGTGTATCGCCCATCGTCTCGGCCCGCGGAGATATGATGGTACATATAGGTCTATAATTATCTTGTTTGCTCTTCGTCGTTACCAAGATACTGTCTGGCAAGCTGCCAGAGGTTGTAAATTCCTGCGTGACAACAAGCTACGACTCACTGAGGCCTTATCCCCAGAGGACAGGATGACAAGAGAAAAGCTTTGGCCATTGATCAAGAAGGCCCGAGATGAAGGGAAAAAGGCTTCTTTCCGTGGATCGTTTGCTTTGATTGAAAGGATGAGATTTGACTTCGCCAGTGTGAAGTAGGATATATTAGGCCCATGCATTTTTTTTTAATATATATATATATATATTCTCTTTATTTNTGCATTTTTTTATATAATATATATATATATATTCTCTTTATTTTAATTTATTTTTGGCCATATTTAAGAAGTGATTATTTAGGTTCAATATTATTATTCACTTTATTTGTTCTATGACCTTGGCTGGTTGTATATCATTCCTTCCTTTAAAGGAAAGTTTCCATACAGTTTCTTCAGGTGTTGGTACATACTTTACTTTTTCTTTTGTCTTTCTCTACTTGTTATGGATTTCAAGTTTAGTTCATTCTCTGTTATGTCTTTAAATGTAAGAGGCATACGCGATGTGGTAAAGAGGAAAGCTATTTTTATTTTATTTTGTAAAAGCTGCGAAACTGATTTAATTTTCCTTCAGGAAACCCATTCCTGTGAGTTGAATGTTAAATTCTGGAAGAATCAATGGGGTAATTTAATTTATTGTAGCCATGGTTCTAATCACTCTGCTGGAGTTTCTATTCTTTTGCACTAATTTAAGGGGCAAATTATGGAGGTATTATCTTCAAATGAAGGCAGATGGAATGAATTCTAGCTATTTTTTGCATTAGAGAAAAGGAACTACAAAAGAAATTCCTTGACTTTGTGATTCTGATGTGAAAACTGAGGAAGTTCGAATAGCACTTCTCTCTATGAAGAAAGGAAAATCTCCAGGCAGCGATGGACTAACTGTCAAATTTTATATTCATTTTTGGGAATTAATCAAACAACCATTGCTTTGTATGTATAAAGAATGTATTAATTCAAAGGAAATGAAGGAGTCAATGAAGCTGGGTGTCATCTCCCTGGTTCCCAAACCGGACAAGGACACACTTCTAATAAATAATTGGCGTCCAATTACGCTCCTGACCATCGATTATAAAATTTTAGTCTTGGTATTTGCTAATAGATTAAAGGTCAAACTTAATAAGTTGGTTGCTGAGACACAAAAGATAGGCACATGAGTAACAATATAAGACTTATTTTAGATCTTTTAGACTATGCAGATTTCATCACTCTAAAGCTATGATTCTTTTCCTAGACTTTTATAAAGCTTTTGACACCCTTGAGCATGGGTTTCTTTTGCAGACTCTCAGATTATTTGGTTTTGGTTACTTTTTTGTTAATGTTATTGAAATGTTTTATAGCGATATTAGCAGCTCTGTCTTAATTATCTCAATTAGCTCTGTCTTAATATCTCTATTAGGTTTTTTATCACCCGTGGTGTCAGACAGGGCTGTCCAATATCGCCCTTTTTATTTATTTTAGTTACAGAATTATAATCGTTAAGTATTATCCATTAACAAAGCTTAGAGTGTATATCCATTTTTGATAGAGAAATTAAAATCTCTCAGTTGGCTGATGACACGACTTTTAAAAGATAAGAGTCAGTTAACGAAGGCTATATATGTAATTGAGCAGTTTTCATGTGCTTCTGGATTGAAACTGAATATGTCCAAGTGTGAGATAATGACGCTCTACAAAAGCGATGATACTTTAATTGATGGTACCTCAGTAAAAGAGCCTGTAAAGTATCTGGGTATTTATTTAACAAAAATGTTTGCAACCAGACAGCAGCTTAATTAATCTTTGGCTCCAAAGAGACCTTTCCCTTTATGGGAGGGTTCTTTTCTCCAAAGCAGAAGGATTATCTCATTTTGTATATCCTTCTCTTTCTCTTTTTGTTAATGACTCTACTGCTAAAGGAATTAACAACATTTTTCTAGACTTTATATGGAAAAACAAACCTCATAAGCTAAAAAAAAACAGTCCTTTCAAAAAGTCAGAAAAAAGGTGGACTTGAAGTGTTAGACTTTAGTGATACAGTGAACACCTTTAGGAGTTCACTGTATGCAGTGTTGAAAGCGGTTCCTTCCGGTCTAACTCAACTTGTTAAATGTCATCTAACTTTTAGTAAGAGTGACACAAAAGAACCTGATTTGATCTTAGATGAAATAAGTATATTTAACAAAAACATTTAATAATAAGCATATTTGACAAATTCTTCAAAATAAAACATTTAACATTCCTAAAGGCAAATTTTATTGGCCATCTCTTATTGAATCTATAGACTGGAAGGAAACTGGGCTGTTACCTCATACTGCATTCCAAATAAGACCAAAGAAGTTCATTTTAAGATATTACATAAAATATATCCAGTGAATGAAACTGTGGCAAATTAATGGAGATTAACAGTTCTTGCTTATTTTGTGGGAATAATGATGAAACACTTAAACATTTATTTTTCCAATGTCAAAACTTTTGGAATAGTTAATATCTTCATATAGGTAAGCATCTTGATTCTTCCAAATCCTTTCAATTAAAATATATAATTTGTTACTATAAAGGAACTAATACTCCAATAAATTATATTGTTAATTTTTTTTATTTTGTTTGGAATTTGTTTTATTCATAAGCAAAAATTCTCTAACTTGCAGCCTATAATTTTCCACATTTCTTAACTGAAATTGATACATATCTCAAATCTCTTAGATTGATTAGAAACAAGAAAAGTGACTTATGATTTTGTTTGGTAATGCCTCTGATGCATAATGTTTCCTCTGTATGAGTTTATGATGTTATTTTTATTTATTTATTTATTTTCCTTTCTCTTATTTGTTTGTGGAACTTTACATGAAGATTTTATGTAATTTCATTCCTGTAGAGGTTCTGTCTGTTTTGTCTTTGTATCTGTTCATTGTTTGATGCATAATAAAATGCATAAAGACACCTTTATTTCATAGACCATTTATAGTTATACAATGGGGATGTTGAATGCTTGAATCTGATTAGTTGACAATGCAAATAGCACTCCAACGTCTTCAAAATGGTTTAAATCAACAACGTGAAATGCCGGTTCTGGTTCATTTTTTTTGCTGTGTTGGTCTAAAGAAATTCTTCTTTTGCGTGATCCTTTTTTTGACATTTTAAT